>KN726750.1:8188-36154 GCA_000816745.1 Ancylostoma duodenale
TCCTGCTCTCGGCTATCGCCACTGCTTTTTAGAATTTTCAATGATTTTGCATTTGAAGATCATATCAGTGCAAATGGAAATAATCTATTTTTATTTATCTATGTTTATAAAATGCCCTTATACATATGTCTAGTAACATGCTTTGACAACGTTTTCTAATTGTTGCTGAAGTGAGGATAGAAAGGACAAAAGCTGACAAACGTCATTAAACAGCAAAGAGGTGAGTGGAGTTGCGAGAAAAACAATACATTATGACACCTAGAAACGTTATTACACAATATTTTCACGCGATCACGTGTTTCACGCCCTCATGAACAATCAAAATATTTCAGACATTGCTCAATGGTTAATTTTAAGAACTGCAGGAGCCAGTTTGCAGAAGTACAGAAGTCCTATCCGTACAACAGAAGTTATCAAAATACCATATCATTCCGGAGATGTCGCTCCAGAACTATTCTTGGCGGACATCTCAGGTAAAATCCAGACTTTCGAAGGTCAAATTTCAGGATGTATTTTTGTTTTAGATTTGTTCCCCTGATTGATCCTCAGTTTCAATTTATACAATGAAAAAATCTGCAAGAACAATTTGCTTTCCTATTTCATGACATGTACTTGGAATTATCACTGAAGTTGCTGCAGCATTACTTAAAACGGGTGATAGAGCTATTAGAAAAAGGATAATGTGACTTTAGGAGACTACAAAGCTCCTAATTCATTCTTCATCCAAATCCTTACGGCGAAGCAGTGGCGGACGCAGGAAGGAGAGGCGGGGGGAGCGAATTGGTCGCCAAATTTTCTTAATTACCTTACAATACAAATAAAAATCCTGTGTTAGTTTATTTTTAACCGTTTATTTTTATTATCGATTTTAATGTGATTTTACTAATTATTCATTATTATAATTAATATTCTTATTAATCTTATTTTCCCCCAAAGCGGCGGAGACCCCACTTTTTTCCCACGCCCCCCCCCCCTCCCGCCCTCTTTCTGCGTCCTCCACTGCGATGAAGATATACGAAGTGGTGGGGCAGTTGGAACAGGTGCCTTTGAAAGGCCTGAAGAAATAGGAACAGAAAAAATAAAATTCAATTTGATTGGATGGAACTGTCTCGCAACATCATGTGGTATGAGTTCTTACCCATGTATGATAGATGTAAGCCATTGTTCAATGTGTTAACTGGTTGACTTTTGATGCAATAATTTAACTTTTTTATATTTATTCACATATTTGTAGCACCAATGCCAGACCAGTAAAAAAAATCAAGGTTACTCTCAGATTTCCCGTTCACATTCGCCTCTGCTTTGACATCTATCCCTCACGTATGTTGTTACAAAAAGGTCGCTGTGGACCGGTGCCCAGTAAACAGCTTTCTGTTTTTTTTTTCGCACAATTTGCTCTCCAACAAAACTTTCAAACTTATAGTTCAACATCAGTAAGGAGCAGTGTGTTGAGGCAGCTGCTCACGTGTTTCAAGGCTTTGGAAAGCATAAAAGACATGTAGGTTCTGCATAATTCTCTTAAATGAAGCAATTAGATTAACATGTTATACTATTAACTTCAAGGAAATGTCACCGCCTTAAGCAGAGTTCTTTTAAATGTGGAGTTCTCGAAAGCTCATTGTTTTTGGGATAATCTAACACAACAAGGGTTCTGCACCTATGTCGTTGGTACTCTACTTAGGAGCGAATAGTAAGCGAATAACTCAATTCAGTTATTAATCCAGAACCCGATCCAAAAAATCCGAACATCCAAAAAAGAAAAAGCCCTGAATCCCTTGCTAACGCCTTTCAAAGGCCATACTTATCCTGTAACCAGAAATAAATACCGGAAAAAAGCAAAGCCTAAAATCAAGGAAAACAGGTGGTTTATCTATGTCTTACTCTCCTCGTAGCACTAACACTTTTCTTTCTAATTTTTTCTAAAGTGGACGTGAAGTAAGCACGTTTAGCACTCCTTCGCAATCCATTTCTCAAATATTTGCCCATTTGAAGTAGCGATCAGTCGTCTTTTTCTCCTAAGAAAATAGTTTTTGAACAGCCCATGTTTACTACATTTGAGCAGCGTACAGAAGTGGTGAATTACTCTTTATAGGGGGTTGAGCACATAATTTTCCACAAACACTGGAGTTGTTTAGGGGTGCCGGCAGACAAAATGGCTGTCATATTCGTGCATATACACATGAGACTCAAGATTCTATAGCACGATTGCGTGGGATGAGTTATCTACTGGCAGCATCTGAGCCAGACTGCCAAGCTCACTGGGGACTCAGTTTCTCAAAAACATTAGCAGCATCTATGTAGGTGGAGGCTTCTAACATTTCTTAAACATAAAAAATAATGAAAAGTGGGGTAACATGTCTATATTGTATGTCTTACTCTTTCCCGAAAAGGGACACCTAATTGGAGTAATATGGCCTTTTTCTGAGAAATGACTCTTAAATTACCATAACCATCTAGCTTATGTTTACTATGGATCTTTCTAAAACAACACCACTGGACCTTTATGATTGCCATTACTGTATTGCATCATTCGGGTTGAATTGCCGGAAGTATATTTTTGTTTCATTGCGTCCACATATCGTAGTGTCATCTGACTAACTTTCATAACACAGTTTAATTGTATGTAGACAATGAATAAATAAATAGTAAGATGTTCAAGAATTATGGAAGCAAACGATGTGGAGACGTGGGAGATTACATCACTATGGTATTTATTAAGAAGAAGATGGTCCCACATGTATGGGAAGCGCCAAAATTTCAAAAATCCCGTTATTTCACTTGCTCAAGGCCCCTGACCAATCGAGGCTCTGGCTGCATTAGACATTAAAATTTGAGTTCCCGGTATGGAACATTGATTCCGTTTAAGGACCTCCTCCCTTTCTCTAGAAGGAGATCATTGCGAAGATATGTCGTACATATTCAGGACCAAGTCGTGCATGTGCTTATGTTAGACTAAGGTCTTTTTGCGGCTTGAGGGTGTCTGAATAAATAAACAAATAAATAAATAAATAAATAAATAAATAAAAGTAAGTAAGTAAATAAGTTGAATAAATCTGTTTCACATTTTGAAAAAAGCAAAGTGAATTGAGGAACATTTAATCCTTAGAGACGTGCGATGGAACAGAGAAGCGCTCAGCCTTCCAGGGAAATATTCATATCCAAAGAAAAATCCAGTCGTTAATCACCCAATGGACTTCAAAGACGGTTTTAGAACTTCTTTTTTTGAAAATGGACAAGATCGTTCATCATGGGTTAAGTTGGTCATCTGAGCCCTAGTCACAGTTGTCCGTCTTTGCTTTTAGGAAGAGGATTTCGTAGGGAATCACTTTCCCGCCCTAGAGGAAGAACGACCTGTTCTTCTTTATGGATTGGACCACATACGGATTTCTATCATTGTCTTCTGTCCTTCACTCTAAGGCACACACTCGAATGTTGCATTGAAAAAACAAATAAATAAATAAGGCAGACTGAAACAGCAAAAGAAGTGCATGGGGTGAGACTTAACCTAGTTCTGAGGATAGTCACAGTATTGTACACTTGAACTTTAATTCATCTATGGAAAAAGGAATACAGCTCTATATGTACGAAGCAACAAAGAGAAGGTAGGCGCAGGCTGCAGTAAACTGCATCCGTTTGGATGAAACTGCACAGCGAAAGCGAAACCACAACAGCTGTTCTTGGTGGGAGGGAGGCGCTGACAGCCTGCTGCAGCACCCTTTGACGGCGCGTAGGCTCGCCGGCCGGCGACAAGTCACAGTTTAACCCTTCCCAGCTGAGTCCACACGGACACGCTGATGATTCATTAGTTGTGGTTGTTGTTATTGTTGTTGGCTGGATGTCAAATGCTGAGTCAGTTGTCTGTATGGCAACGCTTTGAGTCAGCAGCCGGTCAGCGCCTGCCATTTGTGTTCGATCGGATGCGTAATGTATGTGGAGGTCTGAAAACAATAGCGTAGTTCAATTTCTAAAACCAGGGAATTAAATATGAATCAAACGTACCTTAACCACCAGCGTCGAGGTTCATGGACATCTATTTTTTTTTCATTTCAACGCATAAATGGCTATCTGTTGTGACTGTAAGGCAGTAAATCTATCAGTCAAATCTCTAGTTCCAAAAAAAAAAACGATTTGTTAAGACCCTTTCCTCAGATGTTTTCTATAATTGTGGTCGGACCCAGGAGTGAGTAGTTGCTCTCACCCATCATGCCGATTGAGGTGGCTTATCCACTATACCCGCTTGTAGAACTGCTGGTATTGCTCCATGGCTCTACTCGAGAATGAGTACATCTTGCTAGCAGGGTGTCCGAGGCAAAGCTCCTGGACCGATAGTCACAGACTCCAATACTGTATCATCAGAATACGAAATCGACTGACATGCTCATGCTACCTTTTCCGGTATTTTTCGAATGTCAGCTAACATTGCAATAGTTACCTATCACTAAACCGAACTTTTCACAACAAGGTTGCTGGTTTGTCTTGTTCAGTTAATTTTTTTTTGTTTTTCTCCTTGTTTGATTTAGTCATTACGTTGTCAAGTTTAAGAATTATACACGTCCCTGACTTCAGTCCTTCCACCCGTGATGTAGGGTCTTGCAATAACTAAGGTTAATCATGTATATATGAATATTTTATCTTTAAAACATCAATGGGATAGTGAGAAAGGGGGTGTGGCTTCGTGAGAAGCAGGGGGAGGGAAGGGCCGGCGGTTGCCAGGCCATCTGATTGCTTGGCTCCTCCCACATCAAACTTGTAGGCTCGACATGTCCATTCCTTGACAAAGCTTGTCCTCGAGCTTTCTGCTGCATCGCCACTATTCTCGCACGACGTCCTCGGTTAGTTTGCTCTTGTTAAACCAGGATCACTGACGTCATCCATTCCATCGAGTTCCAAATGCGGCTCGGGGAACGTCACGCCCTCGCCTACATTTGGTGGAAGCATAAGCTCGTCCTCGTGCTAAGAGGAACGAAGCAATGAAGAAAGGATCATACAGAAGTAAGACGAATGGAGTATGTCACGATGGAGCGAATGGGCAGAGACCCGTACGGGAAATGCAGGAAAACGTTGCCATTTTGTGATGCGGCACGATGTGAAGGGTACGTCGAAGGAAGATTTCCACTTTGTTGTTGATAATTTACGAAGTGGGGTGAATGAAACAGTCATAAAAGAAAAAATACAACATTTAAAAAAGAAGAATCATGTGAAAAAAATTACAGCGGTGCAAAAAAAATTATGGAGGACATCATTTCCAAGTGAATCGATATGTCCAAGGAAAAATTCAGCATTTGAGAAAAAACATGTATAAGCAATTTTTTCGATAAAAGAAACAAATTGTGAACGTTTGTTTTCCTCACCGAGTACAATAGGTTATTTTTAATGAACAGTTGTCGACAGATATTTTTCTTTTATAACCAGAGTTTTTCAAGTGATTGACTCGAGAGGGACACTTCCCTAGCATCAATTACAGGGGCGTAATTTTGCAGGAAAAATTAGAGATTTGAGCAGCTTAGTGATGATTTTTTTCTATGAACCGCCAATTCAAAAAAATTCCTTTGGAGATGTCGCAGCGCTGCGGGCAGAATTATAAACAGTGCCTCACCAATAAAGTAGCAGTATCTATTCGTTGTTAGAAATATATGGGATTTTTTGAATAGTTACTACTACTTCTTCCTCCTCAACGAACTAGAGCTTAGACGTTTTCGCGTCTGCTTTTTCGGCGAAGGCGCTCTGAACGCCTTTCTGGGTTCAGAGCGTCAGGCCGTGATTTTCCGACTGTACGTGAGTTTGTTAGTTACTTTGACCAGGAACATCATTTGCCCTGCTGAAATACAAACAACTTCAAGAGAAGCCTTTGAAGATAGGCTTTCTATAGTCACATTTGGGCGACTAATTGATACGACTTCAAACGGACCTTTCCATTGGACTGATAATTTGGGACGAACAGTGTCGTCATGAAGCAAAATAAGGACACCAATGGAGAGTTCCTTACTGTATACCTTATTTTGATAATCGTATCCTGCCTTGTATGCCGCCGTCTTTGTTGAAATCTTTGTTCCGATTTCCATGATCGTTGTTCTCAAAGCTGCTGCGAACTGGCCGGCAAAATAATCTGTGACAAAAGTTAGTGATGATGGTAATTTGTGGATGATGTCAATCCAGGTTATGGGGATGTCTCCCGTGGATGACAAAGAATGGGCTGTCTCCAGTTGAGTCGTTTACGCTACTGTTACAGGCGAAACCGATGGGCTGTAACAAATCCGACCACAAATCTCTCGCTTCTGAACAGTATATTGTTAGCGAGTCGGTAATAACTATGACCATTCTTTCCTCTTGGCCATTTACCTTGTGGTTATAGCTAGTGTTTAGGTTATTCGTAATGCCCAGTGTCTTATTAATTTGGGCAAACACCTTGTTCGTGCAATTGGAACCTCTGTCACTGACAATTTTATTAGGAGTCCCGTGTTTTGAAATGACATCATTGATCGGCGCCTTGAGGAGCAGGTCTGCTGTTTGGTTAATTAATGGAGTACCGATTATGTATTTGCTAAGGGCGTAGGCAGGAATAGAAATATATTTGTTACCATAAATGCATTTAGGCAGCGGACCAATGATGTCAGTGTGGATCCTCTCAAATGGTCTCTGAGGAATCGGGAATACTCCCAATTCTTGACGAATGATGTTGCCGGTAGGTGTTTTTACTTTTTGACAGAGTGAACAGGTTTTTACATACAGTGCTATGTCGCTGAACATATTCGGCCAGAAATACCTTACTGAAATGCTCTTGTAAGTCTTCCGAATTCCTGTGTGTGATCCTAGAAGTGGATTGTCGTGAAAAAGGGCCATAATATGACGCTGTTGCTCAGTCGTTGGTATGAGCAATTTCGGACTTTTATTAACCGTGTAGTACACAGCTCCTTGAAACATGGAAAACTTACCGAGTGTGCTAAGAAACTGGGCTGGTGGATTTCTGACCTTGCCCATTAGGAAGTTGATCAGGCTTCCATAAATGGAATTCTGTTGAATTTCTCAGATTTTCTCCAAGTCAGGAAGTTGGCTGATTTGAACAGAGTTCATGGCTGTTATAGTGTATCGACTCAAGAAATTGCAGAAAGTGTTGTGCTTTCCAGGACGGCACTCGATTTCGAGATCGTACGCCTGGATGGTAATCTGATATCTGGCTCGTCTGCCTACCACATCTAACCGATACATGAGCGTGCAAAAACCATCGCTAGCGCTTCCAAATCAATTATAGAACGGTTTTTATTTTCGTGCTTATTCACTCTGCAGTGGGCAATTGGATGTTCTGCATCTGTTGAAGGATTTTGCTGCAGCAAAGATGCAAAAGCAAATAATGCGGCATTCTGTGGAGGTTGCGCAGCAAATAGTACGGTATGCAGAATGAAAAAATGGCATGCCAGCAAATAATGCGGTCCCCTGTGGAAGTTGGATTAGAAGGTACTGTGCGTGGAGTGATAAAGATGTGGTATAGATAGATAATGCGGCTTCTAAAGATTGCGCAACATAACGAACGATTCTTGGAATGATAAAAATGATGTACAAATGAATAATGCTCGGCCCCTGATGGTTGCGCAGTGGAAGGTATGCTGCTCGGAGTGATAAGAAATGATATACGAATAAATAATACAGGCTCTGTAGGTTGCAATCAGAAGGTGCGGTCTGCAAAGAGATGAAATTTTGCTCAAAATTTATCTTTTGCTTTGATTTAGCGGCAGTTCTATAGAGTTTTACTGAAGGAAGTATTGATTGCACAGTTCACATCGCGGATGTGGCATTGAATAAGTTGAAGTGGCTATAAATAAACAACATTCATGTTGCAGTTCGAAAATGAATTTTATATATTAGGGTGGTAAGAAAGTCTTGAGCCGTTTTAGACTTTTTTGTGCTTTCTCTTATTACTCAGCACACAGTGGGATTTGCTCAACAATATAATAACCATAGTTAGTCACTGCAGTATCTCACCCAATGGGCAGGTCAGCGGTCCCCTTCTTCCAGAACTGGGAAAACTGGGAGCTAAAGAAATCGCTGACCTCCCTTTCAACATGGCCAACTTTGGTGAATTTTTTCTTAGCTTGGAATGCCTTGAAGGAGCAAAATAAGTGGTAATCGGAAGGGGTAATGTCAGGAGAATAGGGTGGGTGGGGAATCGTGACCCATCCCAGGTCCTCCAATTTTTCACTGGTCTCTTTAGCTATAATATTTGTGGCCTAGCGTCATCATGGCGTATGTGTACAAAAAACCCATTTCGGCCGTTTTTCTAGAACAGCATCCGGGACTTTCTGGAGCTGATTGGCGTAAGTGTTACCGGTGACTGTGTGTGTTTGTGGGAGCAGCTCGTATTACAACATTCCTTGCGAATTCCAGAAGTAGCAAAGGAAACACTTGTCTGGGTTGGGGTGCGATTTGGCGGATCTTCTCCATGACGGAGCCACATGGCATGATGCGTGTTAGAACCGTAGAAGGCCCAACTCTCTTCTCCAGTAATTAGGTATTCCAGAAACTCCTTTCGGTGTGGGCAATGTAGGAAAAACTGATTTTGGCTAGGAGAACCTCTTGTGGAATTGACGTCGTAATTAAAGCCAGGGAGGGCAATATGGCCATATATGCCTATAATGGAGAAGCCCCGGGTTTGGCCTACAACCTCCACATGGTAGGTTATGGGTACCGATCAATAATCAAAAAATCTGGAACTTTCAAAAAAATCGGCTCAAGACTTTCTTACCACCCTAATACAATTTGTACAATGCTAGCGATCTCGCAGCGTCCTTGAATTCATTTTGGAGGAGAAACGGTGAAATATAATGAAATTGTGAATAAATGGATTGGGAGGGGGTACGAAAAATAGATAGTATAATGGGGTTGCAACAGCATTTTTTCGGCATTGTTCTCGGTAAGAAATAACTAAATCGACAACCTTCTCGCTTTCGATTCATTTTCCTTCTTCTCTTGCCATTTCTTCTTTCATTAATTTTCTGCTCTGAAAACAATAAAATCACATATTATTCAGAATTTATATTATAGTTATTCATTCTTAGCTCCTCGATGGCTGGAACCCTCATCCCGTGCCACGTCACATCCTGACGATAAAGTTTCTCCTTTCTCTCCAGCGTTTTCTCCGCTCGTTCCAGCTTTTATTTCATGGCCTCCGTGGCCTTCCCTTCCTTGAAGCACTTTCCAATGGCTTCGCTCCACATCTCCTCATATCTGTTGGAAATTACAGCCTGGTTGTTGAGCTATAGGATTAGTTCTTCACATTGATCACATCTCCCATTCTCTAAAAAAAAACAATTATTTTTTAATATTTCAATCTGTTCTTAATCGAACCACAACCTCATACTTTATCAAAAAGTCACCTCAATTCCTCCTTTCTTCCATATTTCCAAAACTGCTTTCCTCAGTTCCTTAGCGCGCTCCCGTTCGTTAAAATCACGATTTTCTTCCCAGTCGAATGTTTCGAATGTAAGCTTTCCACTCATTTCTGAATCTAAATCATATTTTCAAATAAAAACAGGCAATAATACATGAAAACGAGTATCCAAACAGTAAAACTCGCAAAAAGACATAGTCAATGAGCAATAAGGGAGAAAAAAAACAGGCGAACCAAGACCAAAACCAATACGCGCTGACCTGAGAATGCGAACTGAGACCTTAGCCTATTGTATGCACCCCGTATTACGACCTCAACATCCAGTGATACTAAAGCGATATGGAACCGCCCCCAGATTGAAAAAAAAAGTGTAAAAACGAAGATTTTCAACACTGTGCAAAATGTAAATATAATAGAATCCATTCTGTCGATCCGCCACATCAAAACTCATTCATTTACACCCAGTTGAACCCAATCGCAGCTGCTAGCGTGAAGCAACCCATGCAATTAATTGTGTAGTATCATAACAACGCTTTGTCCCAAAAAAAACATCTTTATTCCAGAAAATAAATTACTCATCACAACATCAAAAGTACAGGCCATTGATTGCCATAGTTCCAAGGTACAGGCAAAACAAAGCTCACGACAGGCACAGGAGCACCAACGTATACCATTTCTGGGTGTCCAATCGCGTTCTTTGTCCCATTACTTTCTTCTGCCCTCCCTCCAACCACTCGACAGCGTTTTTCCTCGCAGATTAAGATTCCTGAGGTTGGGGCGCGTCTGAAAGCGTATTAAATAAATAAACAAGCCCTATTCAGACTTATAGCTTGAAAAGAATCCTTCCAAAAACTAAAAAAAAATCTTTTTTTGTGAATATTTGATGGTACAGACAACACAACGTCAAGAGATGGGATTTGTTTGCTTCGAGATTCCCTTGCTAAATAAGCAGTCACGGCTACCATTTGATTGTGGTAAATCTGTTCAGAAATAGGCACACACTGTTTAAAAAAAACAGCAAAGATTATCGGATACTTACCACCTGCGCATGTACACAGAGCTGCTGTTCCAAGTTCTTTCTCAGGAAGAACCGGTGGGCACCAATGTGGAAGATTTGTGAATGAAAACACTATGGAGAACAAAAAGATAAAGGAGCCGAAGAAGGAGCACCAATCGTTGGGATATCAGTGTTTGAATACGTATGTGTTGCCATCTGACCTCAGATTATGGACGGGCATTTCTCGCACCTATTGCGGGAAATGGATTACCGCCTGGGGCGAATCATCATGGGTTTCATAGATCGGCAATCTATCCACTGGCCTTACATTATTATTGCATTGTTCTCCGTATCTGCTACTTACCATTATAGTAGGATCTAGCACATCATCCCGTTTATTATCTTAACACGCCAAATGCCTTTTAAAACAATAAAATTAATTTAAAAGCTTTTATTTATTTATTTATTCGATGCACTTTAGGTGCTCTAAGTATAGAACAGAAATATATAGATTTACACAGTACACGTACAGGTAGGCAAGACAAAACAACGAACTAATAAGCAATTACCACCATCTGTAGCTGCTGGGGTGACCACAACAGTACCTAGTTGTTCGCGAAATCATGCTTTTAACATGATTCGTAACTCTGTAGGAATGTCTCCTAGTATTCTCTTGGTTGTTATGATAATTTTTAACTATTTTGCAGCCTTCTTCCGCGGTAGATTTAAGTTTTTGAGTTTGAGGCATATCGCGTTGGTCGCAACCCCTCGCCGCCCCCACACCCCAGGAAGCCGAGGGGTCACACAGGCATCGCCCATACCTCCGCCGCCGAGTCTGGTTCGAGCCTACACACTGATTTGATTGCTTTTTGCCACTTTTTGCAAGAACCCACAAAATTGAAAGGATGAAAGTGTGACTACACTAAACACACCGAGGTGCCTCTTATTTGACGGCTAGGATTACGGTGGCATGGAAAGCCTCGTCCGTCAGCGGTAGCGCGGCAAAATTTATTATTCAAACCGCTGAAGTTAGAAAATTTCGACTCTTTTCAGTTTTTCTGAGCAAATTTTGCTTAGAGTCATACCCTGCAGTCACAGTTATGCTCACTCAATTTTATAAAGCCGAATTTTTGGAACGGAGGGTTATATACTTGAGTTTAATAACGAGTTGTTTGACATGCCCTTCACTTCTGTCATTCATTCCTTCTGTTAGTGAGTGCTGAGGTGTTTATTTTTGTATGTTTTGAGCTTTTTCTGCATTTTAACTTATGAAAGATATTCCATTTCCACATTTGAATCTCACAGAGAAATGTTTTACTATCAGTATGGCGTTTTCTTCTTAGAATCACTTATTTTTCATTACTCTTGTTTTCAGATGGTTCTGGCCGATGTTTCGCAGGAAAGTCCGTCAAACTGTTCGCGTTGTTATTCCTTACAATGCAATGTGCGAGTCGAGTCAATAGCAAATGTGCAAAGGCAAGGTGCTATTACTTCAAAGGCAGCAGTTATCACCATTGGTAGAAATATAACACGGTACGTGGAAGCCTTTGAATTTACTTTTGGAAATGTAAATATTTAGTTTTTCTTAGTCAGATAGTGCTCCAAGTGGAACTTGGATCAGTTTCTGGCGGTCGACCGGCGGTCGTCTCGTATAGTCTTGCGGACTGTGTCGTGCATCAAAGAAATGTTTCGCAAGGACGAGCGTCTATAGAAGTTCCAGAGAAGTATCTTTTTTCTTCCTTTTGGAGACATTTGTTTTGATTCCTTACACACAACGTAAATCATTTTTGCATCACAGAATATCGCCCATCTGGTCTGCCGCGCCGCACCACCCACGCGTCGCGGCAGACCAGCTGGGTGCTGTGATTGTCGGGCGTCGGCGGCATTGATGTTCTGCTTGCCACGCTGTCCCAAGAATTTTGCAATTAAAGCAACGATGCAGAGAAAAACGGCGGAAAACAAGCAAAACAATACTGCCAACGTTCGTACTGCGCCGTATAAGTACATATTGCGGCGTGGCGGTCCAGATTCTGTGACGTAGATATGGTTAAACGGATGTGTTTGTTCACATCTGCTTTGTAGATTCATCTTTTATTTTCAGAAAGCTTGTTGTGCAGCTCTCGAATTGTGCTCCTAGAAAGCTTAATGTGTTTTTGAAGACACTCCAAGCCAAGCTTGAAATCATGTTATCACAAACTCAAAAGGCTGGCCTTAAAGGGAGTCATACTCCAGTTAACATATCGAGGTTAGTTCCTACATTGCAGAGATATAATGGATGGTGATTTCTCTTTTGCATCACTTCTTCATGCTTTCTAGGATTTTTTTTTAGGAAGAGTCAGTTTCGAGATCTTCCAAGCTTGCATACCGTGCTCAGTCCTTTGAGTGTTGACGAAATCCGTCAAGTGAGAAGGTGCGTCTACTATTACCAAAACTGGAAGGATTTCTCCATTTTTTCTTTCAAGTTTCGTAAAAACAGACTCTAGACTTTGATCGCTCATTTTGAACTTAACTATAACTGAGTTCATCCATATATTGGTTAACGGATGATGGTCATGTTGGTCTTTTGATTTTTCTGTGTTCTAGCTTCTTAAGGAATCAAAATAACCCTAAACATAGGGATTTTATCAGGATTCGAGTCATGTTATTATGACTATGCCGGTTTCAAATATCTTCGCAAAAGGAGAAAAACTTTTAAGACTACGTGGTGTTGCCGAGTCACCTTTGTGCGGCTCTCCAAAAGCAACTCCTTCACGACGCGTGGACTCATCTTCGACTACACCTAAAGTTTGCAGAAAACCTTTACAGAAGGTTAGTCTTTCCCTGTAGCAACAGATAAGCCAGATTCTGATGTAGGAGGTCTTGTAAGCTGCAAGGGACAATTCTTAACATCCAAGCATGTTTTTGTGTACTTTTTTCTTTGCCGGAAGTCAGTTCCTTTCGCTTGATGGTTTCCAGTAAATTTCTTTCACAGTTTTAAATCATTCATTCAGGAGACTGCAAGTAAAAGATGCGACATTATACAGTTGTCCGATGAACAACGTGCTGTCGTTCGCTGTGTTCTACAGTCACGAGAAAACGTCTTCTTCACTGGTAGTGCTGGCACAGGGAAATCTGTTGTGCTGCGTCGGATCATTGACATGCTTCCTGGTACAACTACTTTTGTAACAGCTGCAACTGGTAGGTTTTAAGCCTGTTACACGTTCAGGTGAAAGACAGAATCAAAGGAACCTCTAAGAATGGGTAGTAGGATGTTTTGGCAGTGTTTTGATTATCAGCTTTTGCCGATAAACACTTATTATTTTCTCATGATTTTAGTTTAGCGAATAATTTTTCATGATTTTAGTTCATGTATTTTATGCCGCTACGATGGTCTGATAATATGACCGATTGTTTCATGGCTTCCGTACATGGGGCTTTAACTATGAGTGCATTTTGTGGGAGCGAAGATAAATAAATAGGGATTGGAACACGGTCACTCTCTGAAGAAATGATGGGAAAAAACGTCGTGACATGTAGGGGAGACTAAAGTTTGACTGGTTTTTTTTCTGTTTTAGTACTGACTCAGTAATCGCAAAAGAAAGTTATTTGATTCCTATGTTTTTCCGTCACTCCGGTTTGGTTTCTGGGAACTACCGAGTGATTACTACTAGTTAGCATTGCAAGAGGAACATTGATGTTCACCTTTTCCATTTTGTTTAGGCGTAGCTGCTTGTCAGTTGGGTGGTGTGACTCTGCATAGTTTTGCTGGAATCGGGGTCGGTCAAGGTACCCTTGAGCAATCACTGGCTTTGGCTATTGGGAAGGATCCTATTGTGAAGCAGTGGAAGCAGTGCACACATCTCATCATTGATGAAGTTTCCATGATTGATGCGGATTACTTCACCAGAATTGAATATGTACGTTTCTCGTCCATAAATCTATTAAACAAAGCGCCGTAAGGGAGCTACAGATATAACGTCCAATAGAAAACCATAGATTTTCTATGCAGATCGCTTTGAGAGTACTCTATCCTTAGGTGGCACGAAATATTCGAGGTGATAATCGTCCTTTTGGTGGGATCCAACTAATTGTAACTGGCGATTTTCTTCAACTGCCACCAGTATGCGGAAGAAATGACAACGTGAAGTTTTGTTTTGAGGTAAGCTTCACGACAGTTATCCACAGTATTTACTTCATGTTAAGGTTACCTCCACTTTTTAGTGTGAAGCATGGAACCGATCCATTCAGAGAACAATTTTGCTGGAAAACGTACGACGTCAAGATGACTCTCGTTTCATAAATATCCTGCAAGAAATTCGCATTGGACGGTCGGTAACGCTACTTTTCTGTCTCACATTCGGGCTGTGGTGAGCAATATTTGGGTTATTACTACTGTTACATGTAGTGTGTTGCGCTAGAGAAAATAGGTGTAGACATCACAAGTAGCCCCTGTACTCTACGAGGACCACGTTTAACGGCACCCGTAGAAGGAAAAGAACGCGGAAGAGTCGGTTGGATTCGGGAAGGTATCCCGAAATGACAGACTTACACGAATACCCCGTTATCGTCGCTTTTGAGACACTACAGTAAGAATGCTCCCCGTTAGCGTGAAAAGTACGTTACCCGCACGATTCATTTTGGAACATGATCGCAGTTCGATCTTGGTAAGGGTATTTCTGTACATTTAAGTTCAGAATGACGACTTTAGTGTACTACTTCACTTCACCTTGCATTTCCCCTATTATTTCATATACATGATGGTTTCAAACAAGGCTGAAGTTCATGTTCGGCAACCAACTTGCATGATCTTCCACTGGCAGTACACCGTTATGTTTCTATTATTAAGATTGCCATGACGTTCCAGTAAGTCACTACTTTATGGCGGTAGTTTTGAACGCTTGTAGGTGTGGAGTTGAAGTGTCCAGAGCACTCACTGAGACGAAGACGAACAACTTTTCAATGTCAGGCATTGTTCCAACTCGGCTGTGCACTCACACTGCAGACGCTTTGGCGGTGAACAATCGTTGTTTGGAAGAGCTCGAAGGTTTGTGTAAGCTTTCATCTTCTCTTGATATCAATAGATGGTTCGATTTTCCAGGACAACCCAGAATTTTCGAGGCTGAAGACAGTCAGTTCATTCCTGAATCAATACGATGCATGATCGCTAAGAGGCTGGTGCTCAAAGTCTCAGCACAGGTGGGGTTGCTTCGGCTGGCTTTTGTGACAGTAGAAACTCATATATGTAGTAAGGCTTTTTCCAGTCATGAACTTCACTTATGAATTTTACTCATGACATTAGTCTTCTACCTGTTATTGTCTTACAATTCTTCTTTTTCATTGACTGAGTATACCCTTGTATTAACGTAACATCCATGCTCCACAGGTGATGCTTACGAAGAACATCGATCTCATGCGTGGCTTATCGAATGGCTCCCGAGGTGTTGTAAAGAAATTCTCGAAGGCAGGGTTTCCTATTGTCAGGTTTTTCTCGAACGGAGATGAGATAGAGGCACGGTTTTTTGGTTTGCGATTCCCTCAAATATTTTAAAACTGGCTAACGTTCAACTTTTCTTAGGTGGTTCCTATACGATTTGCTGTGCGTATCCCCGGATCCGATGAACCGGCTTGTCGACGTCAGTTACCCTTGCAGCTTGCGTGGGCCATTTCCATCCACAAATCGCAAGGACTAACCCTTGACGCTGTGGAAGTTAGTTTGGAAAGGTACATTATTTGGTGGTCCCATCTTACCTTTTCTCGCAATAGGATTTTCGTGTTTTCGGCTAATTCAGAAAAGGCATCTTCAGTGTTTACTTTCAATAGGATTTTCCTCTCTTTTTAAGGAACTGAATTTAGACAACAAAGATGAGACTTGAAATCTTGATGCCTTTTCGTGAACCGCTTTCATCAGCTCATTAATTGCTAAATTTGTTCTTTTTAGGGTGTTTGCTGAAGGTCAATCTTACGTCGCGTTATCAAGGGCACGAAGCCTTTCGTCTTTACGCGTGATTACTTTTGATCCATCCGTTATAAAGGCCAATGAAAGAGTCGTGAAGTTAGTCTTTACGTATCTTACCTCATTTTTATGTTGAATAGTCTTCAATTCGTTTTCTAGGTATTACGATTCGATCAAGGAAAATGCGACTTTGGAGGAGGAGGAAGAGAACTTTGTGCTTCGGAAGCGTTCGCGCTTGTCTTCAGAATTTTAACCAAGTAACTTTATTGCATGCATGTGTTTTTCTACCTGTACTTCTCATTATTGATACTCATTGTACACATATCTCATGTCTGTCTGTGATTTGCTGAGTAAACGATCTCTCTGAATATTGCTTGTACGGTGTTGCTTAATTGGATCTGTGAAGTGTGTCACTGTGATACGTATTGGTTTAGGGCATTCACAATAATTATTCCCTCAGTTAAAAAAGCTCACGATTCTATTCCAGTCGTTAAGAATGTCCAACAAAAATTTCATGTGTGTCACATGCATGGAACCATCCTCCTCTTTATACCAACGCTACTCAGAAGGTGTCATCCGACTGTCAGACTGCGTGCGTTTTTGCACCTTTTAACTTCATTAGAGCATTTAATGTTTACATGAACCTCTTAGAATTATTATTACAGAAGAGTTGCGGTGAGGTGGTGGACAAATATGTTGAGTTCGAAACTATTTTGGTGGTTATAGATCTCATAATTCATAATATATCTGCGTATCGTCACTTAATATACAACATGAAAATACAGGTACAGTCAGCTAATTGTTTTAACTAATACTAGAATGAAGGATTTCTCGTTCTTTGTAGCTAGCAAGAATTAATATCCAAGGTAAGGATTGGGACCTAGGGCTTTGATATCGTAGTAAGGCTGCCCGCAAAGTTCTAAAACGAGCTTGCGCGCATCTTGACGTTTGGGGCTGATTTGATGGGTATTATAGTCTTTCTGAGAAATCCTTGCCTCACACCGCACCGCCCGTCAGCTCATCCACGTCACATCACCTATAGCTACATTTATGGTGCACTAGCAGCCATACCCGGCTTCGCTCGGGTGTTTTACTACCTCGGCTATCTCACACTGCTGAGGCCAATTAGTATCATCGATAACATCATTAAAATCTCCATAATTTTGGTGATCAGCATGTTAGCGATGCCCAAGTGACCCCTTCCCATCGACTTGTGGGCGAAAAGTTGTAAAGATCGGAGTCCAATCCGGTTGGATAACAAAAGATACGTATTGATCTTCGTTATCCGACGATCGATACGTATCATTTGCTATTCGACCGGATCGGACTCCGATGAACTATAAATGTAGCTGTGATCTGGGGATGACTGAGGTTGTGAAGAACAGTGTATAGTTATATGTGGTTGTCCACAAAATGGGCAAAGCAGTGGCAATTATCCAGTATCCTGGCAGACATGCACTTGTCTCATGCAGCAGCAGTGTTTTTGAAGGTGATTCATTTTCAGAATCAATTCCGACTGGCAGTTATTTTTCTGTTCTGCGATGCTTACGATAAGTGGATTTCAGGAAGAGCTGGCGTATATAACATATACGACTTGGAGTGGATGTGAGTGTGTTCACAACTTGGAAGATGATTATTTGTTGAAATGGTAATGAACAAAAGTAACAATGAATGCAGTTTCTATAAAAGTCTTCTACAAAGCACGTTGGAAATGTGCACCTATGTAGCTGTAATAGTACTTTGTGATAAAATGGTTCATGGTCTTTCTTCCAAGCGTACTGGTCTGGTCAGTAGAGGAACCATCATAGGTTATTATGGTGAGTGCAACGTTTTGCTACTGAAAATCTGCTGGTGGTGTCTGTCGCATACTCTTGGGACGACCACATTTCAGAGAGGCACATATTTGACCTTCACTACTTGATTAAGCTAATATCAGGATGAGATTGGAGTTTATAACCCACTTTTAGGAAATGTGGCTGTGGTATTCTCTATAATCTTCAGGCTGAGCAACGAGTTTTCATATCGTTCCGTCACTCAGCTCTTCATTTTCATCTCTCATATTCAAATACAGCGAAGTAAGTGAAACGATTATTGGTGGCACGAGTGGTATTCCTTGTTTTTTTTTCAGCTCTGTTCCCAAATCTGTCCTTAGTGACGAACTTTGTCGTCGTAGCCAGTGGTGTTTTGCTGTCGATGCTGTCAGGAATGCTGTGTCGACACTTACTAGAGTATTGAAAGATTCACAGTAACATGTATTCATTTCGTGTACATATCTCATAAATTCCTGTCCCCTGTTTTAGTTTGTTCATATAAAATCGAAGAACAGAGTAAGCCAAACTGTACATAAGTGGTGTTGTGTGGAGAGCTCTGAACGATTTTATAGAGCCTAAAGCCTACTGGGATTGAACTCGAATTATAACTTTTGGATTGGAGTGGAAATTGTGCAAGAAATTCTTTGCTTTCTGCTTTCCTAGAAAGGGTGCCTGGCTTATATGTGGAGTATTCAAGATCATTTTTGGATCTAAGGGAACTGCTGTTCCACTCATAAGTAACAGAGTGTGGAATGAGCAGATACTTCCCTGTCTTGCCCATCAAAGTTGAATCCATTATCTCTTCCTGATTCCATGACTAGCGCTAATAATCTCGTCCCTCTCCGTGTTTGCATAACTTCTACAAGTAAATATTTTTAACCACTCGTAAAAGAACAAAGACTTTCATTTCATTACAACTTTTGACTGCAGGTGAGAGATCGTAACAATAAAAATTGATTGGAAGGTTAGAGATTGAACTGGCAGAAGATTTCTGATCCACTGATTGATCAAAAATTTGGCTACAAACGCGTGAGGAAATTGAAAAATGGAAAAGTACAAGTGACATTTGAATTACGCATACAGAAAACGTAGCTTTTAGCTTACTGATGTAGCGAGGTGTTCAAGACGGAGAACAGCAGCTATAGCACGGCGATAAAGGGCGGGCCATTCGAAAAGGTCTTTGAGTGAAACAAGCTAAAATATGGATAGAAAAATGGACAAATCTATGAGGAAAAATCTATGAGGAAAAAACACCCTGAAGCAAGTAGACGAAAATGAAGACTGCAACGAAAGAACTAGCAGGTACTTTTATGGGGAGTGAGGCAAAAAAAAACCATAGAACATTCTTGCACTTTTAGTAAGCCTTACTTCCATATGTATCGAACCAATCAAGTTAAAACAAAACCATTGCTTACCAACTGAACCTGATCCTCGAAGAGCAGTTGTTGACATATTCTCCCCTCGTCATCGATCTTGGAATCTAAATCCATATGCGGTTCATAGTAGCACATGTGCTCCTCTTCAACTATTCGCCATGTTCCATCCTCTTTTGTATGGAAACCGAATGACATTGTCTGGAAATACTAGAAATTTACGGAAATAGACAAGAACATCATAGACTATGGAGAATGAGCGATCCAGTCTAGATCTAATTGAAGAAAACGTTTTGCTAAGTCTGAAAGAGAACTGCAATAAGATGAATTGGTACTAGGAACTCCAAAACCACAAGTATATTGAACAAAACAATATAGGGTGTTCTACATACCATATCGCGATTTCTACCATAGAAGGTTGGTGTCAGCATTCGCTTGGATGCTTTAGTGAAAGCAGAAGGTAACGTCTGTTGTTGCTGCTGCTAAAATCATCAGTTGAACTGAGTTTCAGAAAGAAGTGCTGTGAATGACATGGATGGATATGAAAGAAGTGTTGTGAATAATCTGGATAATATTCATGCCTGAAAAAGGCAACATGTTCATCAAGAAGAACGAAAAATGAACGAATCACCATGAGTAAAAGTGAGTGGTTTACCTATATGATAATAACGGTCAAAACAAGTATAAAGTACACAAATACCTACATCAGATGGCTCTGGAAACGTAGGTCTTCTTGGCCAATCCTCCCTCATATCAAAACTTCCCGAACTGATAAGTAAAGCGTCAACCTAAAAGGGAAATGATCCATTTGTAATATCTTTACGATGAATTTTCTCCAAACTGCAAGTAAATTGTATAACTAGATGAAAGTAACGATCGCCGGTGTGTAGAATGACAAAAAATGTACCTTATCAACCTCCCGTCTGATTGCGTCCATAACGCTGTCTACCCCTTTCGGCTCTGCAAACTGGACTATTTGAAGGTTCGTTAGCACTTTGAGTGCTTCCAGATCATCAACCTGAATAAAAGCTTGCACTTCAACCATGTTCAGGTAATTTAAATTGTGTTGAAACTACTGGAGGGACTGACTTTGTTCCTCATCCCACTAATATAAGCGTCGCAGTAATACTTCGGTAACAAAACTGTGACCTGAAAAAGTGCATGTCCTGAAGTAAAAAAAAATGACAATCGTGAAGTCATGCTTGGAGGACATAGGAAATTACAGTAGCTTCACCAGTAGCGGGAGTTGGAGGGAAATGAAAAGAAAGGTACACATGAGAACATGAGCCCCTTAGTGAGTAACGAGGTCAATCTTGCATGCCGCCGCTTACAGTAAAAACTACAATATTAAGCGTAAATATTCAACTCTAATCATTAATTGAAACAGAGGAATCTTGCATAGTTAGAGATGAAGTCTTCCATGAATATTGTTGTATTTATAGGGAGTAAATGAATGAAACTTGCCTTGTGTCCACGCAACAAAAACATTGCCACTGTTAGGCAGATCGGCTTCATGGGTAACACTTTGTTCGATGCCCACAGCAACTTTGTCGGATCCAGTGACCTACCCCAGTGTACGGAGTACTCCTTATCGAAGCATCCGGCGACAGCACCTCCATCTGGAAGTACAGTAACTGTCACAGAGTTCCACAACACAAAAAAAATTAATTTTGAGAACCATCAAAACCAAGAAAAAAAACGTCCAGAAGATTGTGAAAACGTGAAGATATGTAAGTAGGCAAAAACAAAAACATAGATATAAAAAAGACGTACCAATAATGACTGGCCTCAGCAAACGGTTTCTTGGCCTTGGAACAAGTTGAGGAGGATATTCAAGCAAATCAACCGTAACGGAAAGTGCACCTGCAACACTTTTCATCGGTTACAATCATGCTATTTTAATGAGATTCAAGTACACACATTTTAATTTTCTTCAAAATATATATTTCCTAGCAGAGATATGATTTCTAGGAATGTGCATGAACATTTAAAACAGAAGGTTACCAATACACGGCCTAGAAGCGCTGGGTATGAATAGCCCGGGTGGAAATAGTTGTAGAATGGTGTTTGCGGTTGCTTAGAGATTCAGCTTGGGAAGCGTGTCGTTACTTTCGCACTTAGCATGCCCTTACAGGTTACTTTGAATGGATTCCGCCGCGCTTCCCGCGTTGCAACGCCACAGATCCGCGCGCACAATCCAGCAATTAACTCGATACAGACTACGCTATGGGTAAAGAACACGGGGCGCTGACTGCTCGCTCTTCAGCATTAAACCACTCACACTCAGATTTTGCACGGAAATGTGCAGTGAAACAGCACGCGAAGCGGAAGGCTGCTATCTATACTCCACGTGGAATAGAGCGACCGTTGGAATTTCAGTAAATATCGAATATCAGTGGTTCCCGCAGCAGCGTCGCCAGCGTCGCTATGCCGGAACTTGATAGATATCGGAATGGATACCGCTGGTTACGGCGGCACAGGCTGATCTACTTCACGTGGAGTACAACAGCAGGTGAGCAGGTCGAAAGATGGGAAGTGGGTTCGAATGCAACAGTCGCAAAGTCATGGTAAGCCCCGTCTTCCTTGACGATGACATGCACACAAAACTGCCAGTGTAGTGTGTTGGTTCACCGATTGAAAAGCAAAGATAATAAAGAATATGTAGTTGAAAGGGGAATTGAAAAGAATCAAAAGGAAAAGCAAACCTGATGACATTGGATTTTCAGATAGAAACTTCTGAATATTTTTATGTAGTGAAGCATCGAGGTAATCCCTCTCTCCATGACGCGGTATTCGATCGAACAGCTTAAATCTGCAGATTACTAGGAAGCTAAGAAAGAAGACAATGGAGTACTGACGGCTATTGTCGGCTACTATTATTACCACTCAAAAGCTCAGAAGCATTATTCCGTCAGTCATCAAATAATATAGTGAGAAGGAAAGCGAGACAAGAGTGAGGAATAACTGTCTTACTGTATACAATGTATTTTTATTACGCACTATGTATGGTCTGTTAGTTCTGGGGTGGCGTGCATCCGCAACTCTCACACCCCCTCCCCCTCTGTATTGTTATCTCTAGCAAGCTGGACATACTGATAGCCAGAGGTGATGGTTGGCTTTGATACGCAGGCAATGATACTCATATGGATGGAGGGTGAGCGGTGCGGAAACACGCTACCCCAGAACTAATAGACTATACAAACCCCCACTTGGTCCACGGAAATGTTGAACCCAACATTCAAAAACTATCAAACCACAATAATTTTGCACAAACTTCCTCGTTTAAAAATCCTAACTTAATTAATCAACAACAATAAGTAGATCGTATGAATGAACTTGACTCAACGTACTATTTCTTTGCTGTCCTCGTTCACAAACTGGTCGATGGATAATGAAGTGATTGAAGTAGGACGAAGTTGAACATAATCTTCTTCAACACTGCAAAACTAATGTACACAAAAGCAAACATGAAAATTTCACAAAATACACACTTACTCAGAAGGGTGAGCGCAAGACACCGAAGTACTAGTACCTTCTCCAACACCTTCATCCTGCAATGTACAGATACAAACATTACCATGATGGTTCTAAACTGTAAAAGCAAAAAAAGTGTTGCGAATACTTCATCCATGTGATGAACCCACAGTTTCTTCATCCGAACTGAAAAGAGCTTTGCAAATTTGCTCGAAATCAGTCTTGGTCACATTTTGTCGATGACGCCTGAAAGGTCTTCCGCCAGCTTTCTCATCGGCAACAACACCCTAAAAATTGGAGAACAAACACTTATAATGGTTGTCAGTGTGATTGATAACTTATAATGGTCTTATTTTGACCATACCTATTAATTAATTCATGAATACAATCACTATTTCGGAGTGAAAACCACACAGAAGAATGATTAAGCGTTCGCGTTAGCTCTACTGATTCAAATATAGTAAAACTAGTGCCCAAATTAAGCCTATCGTTCGACTATAATGGGAGAACAACTAACCTTTTTCGATAACGGTTTTGTAGGTTGCAATCGGTCGCCATCCGCAACAGAATCGACGAAATCGTTGTTCTCTTTGTCGCCATGTCTACCGTAACCTTGACCCTGAAAAACGAGTTCATCCCTAGAGAAAATAACCGAGTAGGCCGTTTAAGTTACTGCATTACCACACAGAAGTATGAATACTAGGTTACTACCACACAGAAGTATGAATACTAGGTTATTCTATTAGCTAATTTGTTCTCATCAACACATTTCTACTGATAACGGAATAGACATCAAAGAAGCGACTCAAAAGCGAGTCAGTGATCCGTCCACCTTTTTTGATGAAATACATCCCCGATGTTCCTTACGACGGTAGAACATTTCATATACAAAGAATGAAATATTGTAGAAGAAAATGGAGAAAGTTATCGCCAGTCACGGCCGAAATCATCCTACAGAAAGCGGTGGCAAATCTTATGCGAACCAAAGCGGAAAATGGAAGCTAAAGGCAGCACCCGTTCAAATCCTCCGGGGCTTAGCTTTAAAAGCGTCCATATGAATATCTTGCAAATCAGATCCTTTTTTCTCAACTGCCTCTCTAAATGAAGGAAAGCTCCAAGTAAATTCACGCAGAACTCTCTCACCAACCTAACGCTATGTGACAATAATCTACTTCCTCTCTAACATGATATTATTTTAACGTCAGGACTCGTAATACAGAAAAATGAATGGTTAGAAATGAACATGAAAAATGAGTGGTTAAGCAAGTAAGTAAGCAAATGCACTAGAAATATGAAACGTACTCGGGTACGATGAGGGCGGAAGTTGTGATATTGTGGAGCAGGATTCCTTGGAATGGGTTGAGTCGACTTCAACGAGGTAGATGCGACAGGGTACATCTCACCTTCGGGAACCAGTGCCTTAAATGTAATTCGTGACAAAATATGCTGATAGTAGTAAAAATGGGAGGCTTGGAGTAGGTCCCGGCACGATTCTGCGGCCACGAAGCTGTGAAAACGTGGGCCGAGTTCGTCTATCCCTTCATGAGGACCATACAGAAGTGCTGTTATGTTCCTTTTGTTAAGTATTCATTCCGGGTTAGAGAGCAGCAAAACTCAGAATTTTTCTGCCCTTGTGGTGCGATCGCGCGACTCTAAAATCTGCTTCTATTGAAAAAAAATGAGGTATTTGTAAGAGCACCTTTGTTTGCTGAAGGTGTGGCACAGACTGTGGGCGGTGAACGATGGCAGACGGCCCAGGAGCTCGATGATTATTCACAACTCTGTCCTTAAAAAAACATCACCTGACTGAGAGCAAAACTTTGGAGTGGGAAGCGACTCACATGTGAGAACCGCCTGCGTAGCACATTGTGCGGAACGTGATGGGTCTTCCTCTCAATTTCAGAAGCTGCTCTGGATTCCTCCCTTCGACGCTCATAAGCATCCCACTCTGAATCGCTCGCCTCTCTATACCGCTGAGGCATGTTGCCATTTTCCGCAGGGCTAGCGCTGCTCCGTTGAGAATTCGAGGCCATAGGGCCCGATAGAAACCCATACCCATAAAAAGTGCCACAGCGGACATCTTTATCCTTTCCTTCGTTTGTAGAAGTTCCATATTTAGACCAATCCGCTTCTGTCATTTGGAACAGCGGCTCCACAACTCGGGGAGACTTTGGGTCGAAAATTCCATGGTCCCCGTCCACATTTTCACGAGCTGTTGCCTTGTCGTGCGGAACGCTAGTGCACCGACCATTGTCATCAGTCATTCTTGAATTTACCTAAGAGAATAAGAATTCTGTATTGGTGGAACAGGACCAGGGAGGGTGGAGCGCACAGAACCACAGCTTTTTCAGAATACTTCAGTAAGCCTGAATGTTGAACACTCGCTTTGCAGTCACGTCAACAAGTACCAAGCGACCTTTACTGGAAAAATTATGGAAATGTGCAGGGCATTCACCCCGGAGTAAACATCGCGTTGGAGATGCGCGCGCGAGCTGATCCATTCCAATAGGTCAAATTCTCAATCGAAAGGCCACGTCCGAACCACCAAAAACCACTCGTACGCAGCCTTTCGATTGAGAACTTGATCTATTGGAATGGATCAGCTCGCGCGCGTATTGCGACGCGATGTTTACTCCGAGGTGAATGCCCTGTATACCCCCCTCTATGCACAATTTTTCGCTATTTCTGAGGAATCTGGTTTCTCTTAACAGGCCCATTATTTACACCCCGCAAAAAATCTGCTAGTGAACATCACTCGGTGCACTGAGAAAAAGTGACTATAGAACCGCGTGCCTGTGCATATGTGAGAAAGCAAGGATTTAACTTGGAGCTGTCGAATGCGCAAGAATACGTTTTATTACGCACACAAAGCGAATGTTAGCCAATTAAAGACATGAGATCTAACAACTCCCAAAAAAACAAATAAATTCAACAAATTCCCAAGATACGAAAACTGCTTCTGCCGACGATTCAACGTAGTTCTTTCAGAAATCACACACAGTAATTGTTCGCTTCATTACATAAACGAAGAAAAAAGTATGAGACAACGATTGACAAAACACAACAAAAATATATTACAACGACTCTCCTATGAGTCCGCGTCGGCATCGACACCACCAACGTAGAGGACATTGTTACATCTGAAAGAGGAACACTAGAAGAAAGGCACATCCGGAAAAGAGTACGATTTGAATGTGAACAACTATACTGGACATCATCTTTTGTTAAAAGGGAAGCGGCACCGGAATGCTTCCGTAGCGCGCATTTCCTAGTATACAAACACAATAGATTTGCGCTAAGACTGGACAGGGTATATTTTTTATTTAATAGTCATATCTCATTGCACTCCAGTTATGAGATTATGTACTAGTTTCTCCACAGTCCTAAGTATTGAAAAATTGGAAATAATTCGAACTAGGAGGAGAAATGGATTAACTGGAGACCTCACTGATTTCCTAAGTCCAGCGAATGAAGAAATTTTTGGAAACAATTCGCTATGTGGACGCATTGTCTGTTTATTTGATGAAAGGTGAGATCGGTGAACTTGAAAATTGAAGGCTCTGGACCTCGAATTTTACGTTGTGGGCAATAACATTCAAATAGAAATCTCTTAAAATCATTCCTTTGCTAGGTAATCGTTCAACGCACAAAAGCCACTACGCAACGAGGAAAAAAATACCTGATCAAGATTTCACCGAGATTCCCAGTGTTATTTCCATCGATGTATTCTTCTGCGTTAGCCATTTGCAAGTTCATGTAACCATCAACGGCTACGAGAATGCCTAAAGTATTCAAACTTAAGCACATGCGAAAAACCAAAGATGGAATACGCATCGGAATTTAAAAAAAAACTTGCCTTTGTACTCCATGCCCCATTTCAACTTGCACACAACAGGTTTCCCAGTGAGGCTGTTCAGAAAAGGTTTTGGATTGACAGGCTGGAGGGTTGACATAATCTAAAACATAAAAATACAGAATCATAACAGCCGACAAAGCGAAGATGCCAGAACGGCTCAATGAAGAAGATACACATGAAATGAACCAGCAGACAATTTCCTCTGTTCAACTGCACTACGACTGAGAAAATGTAGAGACGAACAAAAGAAGAACCACTAGCTCTCAATTCCAAAAATTTCGAAAAATCGCGCATGGCAAAAATGCAGGACGAGATAAAATGGCCAAGACGCGAAATTGCACTATAATGAAACTACAGCACCAAATAAATCTGCGCCATTGTCCGTTGCCGCCACACAATTCCGCATCATTTCCAGGCAGGATCAAACGTCCGATAGGAATTTCGATGGGGGGGGGGGGTCGGTATGAGAGACCCTAGGGTGGGAAGGGGGAGAGGGGTCGTGTTGGTGGGGTGGGGGTGGCTAAGTAGAGGGGTGGCTTGACTTGTGAGTGCAACGTGAAAGTCATGATTGTTTTATGACATTCTGAGAAACGACAATTTGCCCTTGCTAACAAGAAGGATCATGCCATTACGTGTCAAAACAGGACTGATTTGTAGCATATGCGAGGAATCGGCTTTCGCGCTTGCTTTTGCTGCGCCTCAGGTTCGATTCCCGGCATCGTCAAAAGATTTTTGCACTGGTCGGAATCAGTGTAGAATTAAGTGTGAAGTAAAGAAGTTGTAAATATTTGAAAATGAAGCGTGGAAAGCGAAATTGGTGGATCACACACGCGAAAATTCGGATGTAGGACCCATTACTTCGTGGATTTCCCACATGTTCATAGTGTTCATAGAGAACGATCAGCCTCATTTTTTCCCAGAGTTTCACTTCTCCACGACTACATACAGTCTTTCTCAAAAATCCTTGCCTCACGCCGTACCGCCCATCAGCTCATCCACGCCACACCATGTATAGTCGTTGTCACCACGGAACAAACGTCTGCAGCCGCACGGCCACGGCGAAGGCCGCCGTGCAGCCGCCGCGCAACACCGCCGCGAGGCTGCTGCGGGCGGCGTGGCGGCCATTTTGTCAGCCTTGCCA
>KN726751.1:6679-17159 GCA_000816745.1 Ancylostoma duodenale
CCCCCCCCCCCCCCCCCCCCCACTGCTATCTAAGTATGTGAGTAGTTGTTGAACATTCATGACGTACCTGGTCTGATTGAGCACTTTTTTAGCGCTGAATTTTCGAGGAACTTTGAGACTTGCTCAAAACGTGTATGTTATTAGCTCCTTGTTGCTTGTAAGCGCCACGCTGTGAGCTGTTCTTCTCAACTTCGGTATTTGTAGACTTGTGAAATCCCACTAATAATAGCAGCTGTGTACGGAAATCTGGTCGAAACACAGTGTATACGATGAGCGATAAACTTGAGTGAACACCGTATAAGCAATAAGCCACTCCTTAAAATAATAATATCAATTTATGTGAAGGTTACGATTGAACATTTGGGAAAGTAAAGTCTTAATGTTTATTTCCCTTAGTCTTTCTTTTGCGTAGATGGAAAAGAATACCTGTTATGAGTTCATTTATTCGTGGAACTCCCCATTCATCAATGACCATGAAAAGACAAGGAATTGACACTAATAAGACAGATATCCCAGTTATCGTGAGTATCATTCTTTGGCGCCTTTCCTCTTCTTTAGGAGGTGCCTAAAAATGTCAATTTGATATGAATCTTGTATTCAAAGTTGATGTTCTTATAAGTTTCTTCAGAAGTATTTGTAAGTAAACAGATTTGGTTCAAGAGTCAATAATCAGGTGTTCTATTCACAAAAACGACTTTCCGAACACTTACACGACGCTTGTTGTTCTTATGAAATATCGTTGCCAGTACAACGAAGCAAACAAAGTACGTAACCGCTATGAGCATGTAATGCAGAGTTCCATAAATGATACCAGTAGACTTCAATACCGTGCATATGCGAGTGGAATAGATAATGGGGTGCGTAATATCGACTAAAACAGCCAAAAGAAAGAATATCTGAAAGAGGATCAAGGTATGAGAAACAGCATAAGGATCAAACCGAATAAATATGGATAATCTTACGAAGGTGAGTATAACAGCAGCGATGACGAGGTAAGTTTTGTAGCTAGCTTTCCACATTCTATGATACCACCCAGCGAATTCTAGAGCAAGAATCCTCTCCAGTGAAATAGATAAATTTATGAGTGCAGGAAACTGTCCTGAAATGAACGATCTATGCGAGGAATTTGTGGGTAAGTTCCTTTGCATGTTCCAGAACGATTTCTTCAACAGAATGATCCTCAAAGTGTCAAGAGTTTTCGATGTCACAACAATATGTACGTATAATTTATTCGTTCCTTTAGAGAAGAGAAACTACCTGCAATGAGCATAGGAATTGCCCATGGAGTTTGCAATAAACACTGCAGGTTTGATACTTCATTGAAATAAGAGCCCTGATACATGAATAGGTTCCGAAAAACGCCGGCTGCGACAAACGATATTCCGTTCATCTGAAATATATCTCTCCAAACCCGTTTCAACTAGAGAATTTCGAGCAAAACTCACCAGGTCTCCAAAGGAGAGTGCCAGAAACATTATGTACCTTCCTCGAAGTTCCCTGGCTGAGAACACGAGGATGCATGTCGTACTAGATACACATACAATAACTCCAAACGCAGCGTAGAGATACGATCGAATTTCCAGGTCTTTGTCAATGTACTAAATCATGGAGTTAATATTTGGGAGAGCATTATGAGAGATGGATAGCGCTTTCATATTGGAGATACTACTACATAGTTCTGCTCTCCAAATGCTTTCAGAGAATATTTCTGAGAATTTTCAGACTTTCTCTCAGAATTAACTCCCAGCACCGAGCATGATGGTTTTGTGGAAGGTATAGGATATTACTAAGGTGAATTATATTGCTTGACTTTCGTCATTTTTTCTTATATTCAAGATTATCTTGAATTCCAGATAAAACATTAGTTGTGATAGCTATCCAGTAGTTGCCGAATGATAAGCAATGAAATTCATCAAAGCAGTTAGGAGAGGAAGCATTGTTATAACGAGAGCCAATCTACCAACCTGAATTGACGTTTGCTCTGCAGCAGTTAAATCTCTTGTAGACGGGGAAACTGACGACCCCATAGTTTCTTTCCAGCTGTTTAGATCAGTGTTAATATTCAGCAGCGACGACTGATGAGCTGAGCGATATTATACTCAGAGACACAATTGAAACGATTCTCGAAATTATAGTTAACGAGCGCTAATACGTAGACCGAATGGCGTAATGAATCTCATTTGATTTTCACATATATGTGTAGTCCAAGTGAGTCTCTTAATGCTTGCAAATATTTATCACGTATAGGGTAGCTAAGCTTGTGAACATGGTTTTGAAAAGTAATGGTTAGAACTGGTACCTTTATCTAGCAAAACAAAAATGCAACTTTTTGCAAAAAAAATTTGAATGTAATTTGCATCACATCGCAAGAAGAATACCAGAAGTGAGCGCAAAAAAACTCGTACGTAAGAAATCAAAATTGATTGTAAAAGGGCGCATCTCCACCCTAGTCATTCCTTGACCGACTATTTATGAATTAAAGGCAGCACCCACGGAAAATTTCGTTGAGGAGATTCTGAAAGTTTTGAAAAACCCTGGACTTGGGGAGTACTATCGCCGCACAAGCTGCTGTGAAAGTGTCCTTTTACCTACTTACAACGACATCGCCTGGGACCAGACGGACTTATTTGTCAGCTGATTGTACGTGTTTTCGCGGTTGCACTCGGTTACATTATAGCACCGAAATCTTTTTCGGGGCGAGAAGGATAGATTGTCAGCTGATCCATTCGCCAAACCACCGCTCTTTTTGAAAGAATTCTCTCAGTTTATACCAATTTGCCTCATTTTCTCATTTCTTTAAGCTTTTGGTGATGCGAATTTTTTTCATTTGCATATTAGGATAATTATAGCTGTCTGACAACTACAATAGGTAATTTCTATCGAAGCTTTAATTTTCTCCCGTTTCCATCCATTTAGCGAATCCCGTGTTGTTTTGAGTTCCAAGTGGCATATTTGTTAGTTGTAGTAATTTTCTCGTGGCTATTTCTTTTTTTTTACCGTGCGGAGATGCTGCAGTTCAGAAAAAATAACTGATTTCGCGAAGATCCGTATGGTGGAAAAGACTGCCTTATTGATCTTTTGCTATCAGTTCTCATCCCATGGATAGCGCAACTCGACCACATCTGGTGGATGTAGCGGGATTATGGACTTCCAAAAACAGTAATTTTGCCTCCATCCCTCCCAAATATGCCGAGATATCAAAGTCGAAAATTTCCGTGGGTGCTGCCTTTAAAGTTTGTGTATGGTAGATTTTGTGGAGCGAGCCCTCTGTGTGAAAACCACTAGTCCAAGCGTTAATTCCCGAAGAGTTTTAGAATGCTCTTCTGGTCCACATATGAATCCAAAGTATTCATAAAAAAATTTTATAAAGAATGTTTGAATTTTCATACCTCTATTGATGCTCAAGTTGTTCTACATACAGAATGAACATACAGAATGGTAACTAATTTAAAGGATCAATTTCCTAGATAACTTTAAGTAGTTTGGAAAAGCTCCGTACTTTTGGTGAAGATGGTTGTGTCTCCTTGTTACTCTAGTTGCTTTATTTTTCGTCTTTTTTTTTCTTTGCATAGGTCATGTATAGGGAAATAAATGAAAAGTGCAACCTTGCTTTACAGTTGTTGCTCCTAATTTCAACATTTTGTAACAACAAGTATATAAATCATAGGTTAACAATGGACTATTGTTTTTGCTTTTGCTTTGGACTCACTTTCTGTTTGCTGAGATCACAATTTCACTGGCATAAATTACTTGTGAGAAAGATTCGCGATTCTATAATTGGAAATTACGTGCGCACGCGCGTAGGGCTCATTTAACAGATACGCGCTCACAAAAACGTGAAAGAGATGCCCCCAAAAAACGTAAGATGCCGTCTTGATAGTCAAACAGAGCATAGGATTGCTAATTAGTCCAATGAAATCTTGTCGGATGAAGAGCAGCAATGTTACGTTGAGAAGAACAAGATAAAAGATCATTCTGTTAAGGAATCCATGTGAAACGAATACATCCAAAAACTTTTGATTACTAGGACATGAAAGACAGGAAAACGAAGAATCCTCAACGATTCCAATCTCGAACAACATCCATTGTAAATTGATCAATAGTTTCTAGTGTTTCTTCTCGGGAAGCGGTAGTTTTGAGGGACAGTGATTTTCTTTGAAAAAATGGGGAGATACACCTTGCAAGCATCACCCACAATGTACAAACTGCGCTTTCTAGCTAGACTGAACTGATGGCATGGTTGCTTTGAAAAAACTCTAAATCGAATGGATTTTTGATGTTCTTGGCTCACCAGATTTGAACATAAGTGACGCTGTTGTATAAACAGTCGATTGTGAGGGAGTGTGGTACAAACAGTATAAAAAGCTGATGATGCGGGTTCTTTCCTCGAACTGTTTTCTTCTCACGGCTATTTGTGCCGTTGCTCTTACACTTCCCTATATACGAGTAAAGGATAACTTGAAGGTAACAATGCAGTAAACAAACGGCTGAGCGGGGTAGAATACTATAAAGAGATCTAAAACCATGGTTCAACTTTAGAACTTGAAGTTTAGTCAAAAGTCAAAGTGAAAAGTCCATCCAACTAACACTTGTGAGAGAAAAATAAAACGGGGGCATCACGATAAAATGTAAGAACGAAAAGAATGTATAGGGACAGGGAACCCTAAACCATTCAACTAAGGGAAATTATACTTTTTCCGCGTGCTACCGTAACCAGCGGATACAATCAGTTTTCTAATCGTACATCGCAGCAGTTTACTAAAGACGAGTAAACACGGAAAATAAATGCAAATTGAGAGAAATTGTGATTTTTTTCAGCAACCTATCACCAAAGCTATTAACTGACCGTAGCACATTCTTTACTCACACTAATTGTACATGGGCGGTGGATACTTCAGCATTAAAGGCATCACCACTGGAAATTTGATCATCAGGATCTAGCTTCAGTTCTACGCTACCTTTATTGATAAATACGAATACAGTGACTAAGTATGGTGGGTGGAAATTGGTATGGAGGATTATCAAAGAGAAAGGCTGTGGTAGCGAACAAAAAAAACCGATCCCCTTTTAATGCAACAACTAATCCAGGGGATAGACGGATGCCAATCTACGCTTATATGCCTCGAGAATGCCACTGTCTACGACAGTGCAAGTTTTGTTAATTAATTGGAACTATTGTTCAGGGACCGAAACACTCAAAATCTCGGATATGAAAATTATCGTGGGTGCTGCCTTTAACTGTTGGAGAAAGAACAAAACAATAAAATACCGAAAATTGTTGGGAAGGAACCGAAGATGATTGAATTTTCGCCCAAAAATGCGAGTAGACACGTGCGTAACGTCCAGATTACAGCATTTTCGTGTTTCCACAAAAACATAGGTGGGTGGCGCCAATGCATGGGTCGTATTTAATGAGGAAATGAAAAACCAAATAAGAATGGACAGAAACCATTTTCTAAAGAACTTGTTTGCCATCTGTCTGCCGCAGAAAATTGATAGGAATTTGCCTCCACTACAACGCGAATATCTCGAAGTTAGAGTAAGAAATCAGTCTGACAATACGAGGTGCTCAAAAAACTGGAATAACAATGATTGAATGACAACATAAAGGATATAATAATGATAAATAATCATGACTGTTGGATTGCGATGTATTGCACTGACGGAATATATTGTGTTGGTTGAAGGGAAACATGCACAAACAATGCGTACCACTTCCCTCAAACTGAATGTTTTCGGGTAGGCGTGAGAAGCTCACACCTTCCTGCTTTCCAATATTCCTCCGAGAAGTGCCCTACCACTTGGAAACAACTTTGAGGAATCATAAAACTATCGGGAACTACTGGTCGAAGTACAACTATTGTCAAGCTGGTGTTAGGGCGAAATGGATGGTTGTGCGGACGAGCAGCATTTGGAAAGGTGCAGCCATGTAAAATGGGCACTTAGTAGCTGGACTTGGTGAGCAGTGGTCGTTGTGTATATGTTATGACTCGCTATAATCATACATTTCTTCCCATTAGAGTGGTAGAAGAAGTTGGATTTCTTTTTGAGTTGAGATGTACACTCTATCCTCCTATACAGAGACTGGTATGGGTTTAGATTTTTTAGCGTCATACTACGAGAGTCTCCGAAATCCTATGTATCTTCTGGATAGCACTACATTGCATAGACAATGGTAGAGAGAGATGCAAGGACATCAGACGAAAAACCGATTTATGGAGCAGGATAAGGCTAGATCGTCGCGAGAACCGCACTTCTGAAATGATTGCCCAGTGAGTGATTCATATCCTCAATGGCGTTATGATACAGGATACAGTGTCCAGTGATTTCAGGGTCCCGCGGCGGAACCCATGTCCCCCACTGGGGGCCTAGCAGACACCGGGTGAGACAGGGTTAGCAAGACGTTCAGGCAGCATAATATACGGAGCAAGATAGCCATTGCACAACAGTGGAACCGTTTGCGAACTTACTTTGGAAAGAAAAGAACGCCTCAACTGGACAAAAAGTGGTTTTGTCCGTCTATACTCATGTGCACGCACAAACGGGGCAGGGCAGAGGCGTGGTCTCAGCCTTGCTACTTTCCGTTAGGAAGCTTCCTAGTCATCCGTGTGCCTAAATTCCGCATTGAAGAACGACAAGGAATTGGAGCCATCGCTTCGCTTGAACTAAAAAAATGAAGGATGTTTTAATTTTCATTTCCCTCAATAATTTCATTTCCCACAGTGCCATATAGAGCGCATGCGTCTCCTGTACAGACGCTTATTACATTTGGATTATTTTCGAGTTTTTTTTATGAATATAATTTTATTATGATGGTAGATGGAGTCTCCTCGTCACCGAATGGCTTCCAAGAAGCAGGATGAGACCACTTGGACGACCGCCGACACGATGGGCTGACTTGTTTGCAAAGTTTTTCAGAAAACGATGTCTACCACATTGGATGCAGGTCGCCAGAAATCGTGCGATGTGGAAAAGTTGTGGTCCCCGCTGAGAAGATCACCAGCCGAAAAGGACCGTCAAAGTATCAAAGTAAGAAGCCAGTTTTATTAGAGTCAGGCTTGTGCACTCAGACATTTTATTGAGCAAAGAACAAATTCAGGTCTTGATCCTACGACAAACTTCCAAAGGAGAAGTTGAGCCATGGATGGCAAATGTCACGAAACAGTGCGATTCATCCGCACGTGCACGTGGTAACTAATGGGCAGCATCGGGGGAATTGAAGATTGTGCAATCATGAACAGAGGAAATGAAGCAACCAGACATTACTCTTTCGCGGAATTGAAGCGCCTACGAGGTGACAGCAAAACGGCGCTCGGACAAGAGACAGATTCTTGAAATCAACAAATATTCAGCCTCAGAGGGCCTCGTTATCAAGGCTCTCCAAGGAAATAATTCGGATGAATTAGTTATAGAGAACGAAACACAAAAGAAAATGAACATAAAAAGTAAGGAATCATGACCTTCAACCTGTTAGACCTGATCAAGGATGGTTTGAAACAAAGATATTTTCTTTCTCTTCATGAACTAACAGAAAACCTCCTCCGACGATCTATACGAAGCGAATCAAGTAAAAAAAAACCACATACATATTGCGTTACTTCGGATTAAATCCCCTCCCCTGCTCTGAACACTGAAAGCCTAGTTAGTAGAAAGTAAATTAGTCCTAAAGATATGAATGTGGTTTTCTTCCCTGTCCATTTTTTCGTAACGATTTCTTGAAGCTTTTTTTTTGAAGTCATGAGTTCAAGAACTAATTCATTATTTTTAGATGTTAGCCGTTTTCCTTTCACCAGCTCATTTTTAGATGATAAGTCACTGGGTTTCATTTTATACTTACGTCTATTAATTAGACATAATGGTAGATTTCTTAATGGAGTTTGCCTTTTCTTTTAGTCTTCTGATGTGAGAATAAGTTCCCGCTAGAATCTGATAAGGCACTTTTTTTGAACCATGATTAAGTGCGCTGCTCTGAGACGTCCTTAACAAGGAAAAGAACGCGCTTCCAAGAGTAATGGTTTGTATGGGGGCTTATACGAAGCAGGCAGGGAAATTCCTCATGACTTCGGTCCATTTTCGTGGCACCTACATAGCTGCCGTCAAACATTGCGAATCTAATGGATATAAATAGAATTCCTGGAATTGGTCCCAAAAATTTTTTATCTAGGTACAAGATGTTGTACTACTGAAGAAGAGAAGTGAGTAATGGAAATAGGCTTAGAAGCTACAATAAATAATTGAAAATTGGCTTTCACTCATTTGTTTAATTGATAATGAGAAATCCTGAGGTGAGATTAATTCTGGACAGCGTATCATCTGCTCCTAAGAAATTTCATTCGGTATTCCACCTGTCCCATGCATCTCATGGCGAATATTCTTCCAATATTTAGTCCCTACGTAGTGTTTACTTCTCATCGGGAGCCGACTAAACTGCTAGTAATTCGGAATTGTATCAGGAATATTCTGGAAAAGCACTGAAAAGAGTGAAAATAGAACAAGATAGAAGCTAGGCAAGCGCTCGGTGAATAACTTTCTCTGGATTCGAAAGAAGCTTGCAGATAAGGGGAAACTTGAAAAATGAAAGGCAGCTCGAATGTGGGGTAAAGGACAAAGCGGAGCTCCCACATATCTGGAAAAGTATGTTGGCAAATCTGGACAATAATCAAAAATAGGGAAATTCACTTGATGAGCCATTTGTCCATTTGTTTGTTTATTGTTCGCATTGATGCTTCGATTTCCAGAAGTGAATATGGTGCACTCTCATGTCAAATTGGAGTAAAAAACACATTACATTACGACATTAGTAGCTGCACAACAAGACGAAGTATAAATGCAAAAGCTGCTACAAACCTTGTGAGATTTTGCTGTCTCTGCGAAAATTAACTATTAGCACACACGTCTTGGAGAAAATTGGCTATTAATAGACAGCGCGAAGCAGTTGAATAGTTCGACTCTTGATGAACCTTAGCGTACCCGGACAATATCTTCATTACTTTTGTTAGAGGTTGCGTGGATGGCGACGAATAGTCACGTCTAGCCACCCCCGTTCGAAACTAACAGAGCGGTGTGACGTAATGGAGCGAACTCATCAGCCCGCAAAACTCTGAAGGCGTTGTGGATTTTTGCAGAAAAAATCCAAAAAATGAATTGCTGCGAAGAATGCCTTTTAATCACACGGGAACTCGCGCCAAGCATGAGATTATTGTTCTAATTCAAAAGAACGAACCTAAGCAGTGAGTAGTTGATGGGAGCCTTCACTTATTTCATCCGAGGCGATGCTCCTCCGCCTTCTTCAAGTATAAAAATTTTCAACTAAATGGGCCCCGAATATTCAAATTTGAGTAATTCTTATGCATTATTTGATTGGAAAGTTACTGTGTGAGTTCGCGTCGATACATGTTAACACATTAGTGACCTTACATTAGTGGTTCTGCCATGCACTACCTCGTGGGGCGGTCGCTTGAAGGCACTGTCCCACTGCAGAATCATTTTTGAAGTTTTCGAAGAATCTTCAATAGCTGCTGATCACAATGGTATATGTGGTTCCGTGAAAAAGTGCCGAAAAAACCGTTCTCAAGCTCCAATTATTAAGGAGCCAGTGGGCGGAGCCAATAAGAAATTGAAAGGATTTCACCTCATGTATTCCTCTGCTCGTCATGCATTGAGCGCAATTTCTATTCTGATAGGGAGTGGATGAGGAACCCTCACGAAAATTACGAATTTACCCTGGAGGTACGTTCCCGGGAGAGAATTATTCAGAACTTGCCTTGGCCCCGCCCCGGCTCCGCCCATAGGCTCCTCAGGAATTGGGGCTAGAAAATGTGGCTTTTTCAGCAGTTTTGCACGGAATCGCATATACCATTGTGATTGACAGCTTATGAAGATTTTTTTCACATGGAAATCTCAAAAACGATTCTGAGGTGAGACGGTGCCTTTAAGCATGAATTGATACCCGACTGGTTTTGGGTTTTTCACGAGGTCCCATCTGTCACATTACGCGTGTCAACCGGTTGAGTACATTGTCGCGAATGAGTTGTTGGAGGTCGCAAATAAAATCGCAAATAAAAAGAACATGAAAGAAAGATGTAGTGAAGCTGAGGTATCCACCACGTACAAATTTCGTCCAGAACTCATGAGAAATCAACGGTTACCACTAAGGTGAAAGCATTTTGGAGTTGCAGATGAGATTATTACCACTTGTGGGGCGGCCCTCAGAATAGGGAAAAACTGATTGATCATGTGGCTCAGACGTGAAAGAGGCGAGAATGTTGAGGACCGACGATTCAGCAATACTAATGTTTGTCAAAGATGGCACGCTGTGACGGAATAGTTCTCCGCGTAGCTGGGCGTGATGGTTGAATTCTTAATGCTCACCTTTAAGCTAAATTGCCTTCAAAGCGAGCACCAAAATAGTATTGTGGATGGCACAACTGCAATCCCGGGATGGTAGTAAACCTAATGAAAATGTCAGCTAACGATGAAA
>KN726751.1:17259-36156 GCA_000816745.1 Ancylostoma duodenale
CCTATCTGTCACATTACGCGTGTCAACCGGTTGAGCACATTGTCGCGAATGAATTGTTGGAGGTCGCAAACGCAAATAAAATCGCAAATGAAAAGGAACATGAAAGAAAGATGTAGTGAAGCTGAGGTGTCCACCACGTACAAATTTCGTCCAGAACTCATGAGAAATCAACGGTTACCACTAAGGTGGAAGCATCTTGGAGTTGCAGATGAGATTATTACCACTTGTGGGGCGGCCCTCAGAATAGGGAAAAACTGATTGATCATGTGGCTCAGACGTGAAAGAGGCGAGAATGTTGAGGACCGACGATTCAGCAATACTAATGTTTGTCAAAGATGGCACGCTGTGACGGAATAGTTCTCCGCGTAGCTGGGCGTGATGGTTGAATTCTTAATGCTCACCTTTAAGCTAAATTGCCTTCAAAGCGAGCACCAAAATAGTATTGTGGATGGCACAACTGCAATCTCAGGATGGTATAAACCTACTGAAACTGTCAGCTAACGGTGGAAGTTAACTGGGATCTAACTCACAGCGTACGGGGAACTCCGGGAGAGGTAATGTAAGCTTTATTGGTCGGAGATGGTTCTCCAGATATGATGCTGAAATACTAGGACGAAACGTGGACCGTACTTGCAGGTGAACTCACAGTTCGAAATCAAACTGGGAGCTCATCGTGACGCTGAACTTCCTGCCAGTATGAAGCGACGAGGACACGAGTAGCGAAACAATGTGCGATGTGCGAGACGCAGACTTTGACCTCGTCGTTCCGCGAAAAAATCCTCCAAAGGACTTTTTGCTCATAGTTCGAGTTCACCATCATAGCCAGTCGGGCGAGCACTGACTCTTTTTCGGTGAGGACGCAATTCCGGGTATACCCAGCTGGTCGATGTGCCCACCGCCTCGATCAACATGACCTTCCGCCGGAGATTATCTACAATCCCATTTCTTTGAGGGTGATTTTGACAGCTAAGCCCTACACCTTCTCAGGTTGAATTCCACTTATTTTATGGGCATGTAATTGTAATTTGAGTCAAACATGAACGTTATGTTATGCGGGAAAAGGCTCACCGGCCGCTTGGGTTATAATGGTCACATAGCACTGGAACCTATGGTTCAAAGGTATGTTAGCACACTCTGAAGACACCGTGTATGTATGTATTTGTGGTTGAAGGTTCGAAACCTCTGGTGGCTAGGAGCTTTTGCAGAAGCCACATCACATCATTCAGAGACCAGTTGTCAGTTAGCGCGTAGCTTGTTGGTGGTTGCAAACCAGAGCTGACAGTTCACCGCGACTTTCTGCTCACCGTTTCGGGGTCGTTTCAAGAGGTTTACTACCATCCCCGCTTCTTTGCAAGTACCATTTACAATATTATACTCTTCGTGTATTGGGTTTTTATTGGGTCTAGTTGAAGAGAGTCCCCATAATTTACGTCAAGATACACCGGTGCTCCGAAGTTCCTGAGTACCCACCGCCTGAAATGAGAAGAATGATGAGAATGAAACGTGGTGTAGTGTATAAACGTTTGGCTTTGGTCCATAATTATTTTGATACACTCAATTTCAGGCGTTTCCGTTGAAACCTCAAGAGTGCTTTCTCAAAAACAATTATTTGATCCCCAAATAATATTTGGTCGTTCCACTCGAATCGCACTTTTGTTTTCGTTCCTCACGGCAACCTCAGTTTGATTATTACCATTACAGTAGACGTGGTGACTACATTTAATGCTATACATAGGGGATGACTGACTACATGAATACAACGTTCTTTGCAAATTAAGCTTAACAAGCACTATAGCTGATTAACACTACCTTCAAAAGTGCTACTTTCCATGTGAGGGTGCTGTTCTTTCCTAAACGAGCCGATGATTTTTCCTAAAATGGAAGCAGATAAAAATACTGAGACAGAACATTCTAGGTACAACTACTGGATCTCAAACCTTACTGAATCTGTCTTCATCAAGCAAACAATGGAGAAGTGAGGGCAGACGTTGAGGACAAGAGTTTATCATTTAGTTATTTATTTATTTATTAAAATACACATACGTGCACGATACAGTGATAGAACACGAGCACAAAGAAGTATAATAAATGAAAGGCTCTCTATTAGCAGACAGTTTCCTTCACGGCAAAACCCAAAGACTGTTTTTGCGACTAATCTTCCCTTGGTCGCGCAAAACCTATTAGTTTCCACATCTTTTCTTCTCAATATGGCATTTTTGAGAGAAGAATGGGCATCATGGGCTCACGTGCCCATCAAATCTCCATTTTTTGGTAAATTTCTCTTCTGTCATCAGGACTGAAGCAGTCATGTGATCGCCTACCAAATCTTTATGTGACGGCTCTTCATCACCTCCTGGTGAAGTAGATGGATTGGTGGAAATAAGGAGAGGAACATCAAAGATTAACAGAGAAGGAGAATGGTTGGAAGCTTCGAGGAAGATTTTGTGGCAGTTGACTATCCCATCGGCTAAGATGCTTCCAAGCGGCTGCTGCGTGAGGCGCTCCTGCTCAGCAGTCTGCCCTCCTTTTTACCTCACTCACATCATGCATTGCTTGTTAATATGTACACTTGAAGACGACGCTGTAGCGGCAAAAGCTTCTGGAACAAAAAGGCTAGGACGCCGATGCCTCAAAACTCGGCTGATCAATCTGACTATACCAGTTCTCATCTGGAAAATAATAAAGAAACATGGGTAGGTGTCGAGCATGTAATGAGTTTAGCTATTCACAGGCCGCTTCCCCCACGGCAAAACTCATTAAGAACTATTTTTAAGCTTATTTCCTCGTGGCCTCGCGAAACCAATTAGCTTCCACATCTTCTTATCTTCTTTTAATATGCCATTTCTCAGGGTGATTTGACATCTTGGGCTCCCTGTCCATCAAGCTTCCATTTACGTCGGCACATTTCTCTCCATTGGCGTTGAAATGGTAGCAGTCACGTGAGCTAATGTGCTACGGGTTTACTAGAGAAGTGCATTCTTGGAAGAAAAAAACGAACAGTGCTTTCGAAGGGATTTCAGAAGAGACAACCAACACATGAAGTGCTCAAAGTACCTGTAGACAGACATGAAGTAAGTACAGAATATTAAATTAGCACGGAAAGAATTGAAATATGATGGAATGTGTGAGCTGCTTAAACAAGGGCAACTAGCTCTACTGTCAGGGCAGGAAGTGCATACATCAAAATAAGCAGGAGAATCCTTACCAGATGTTCCAGCGCTTCGTTCAAACGAGCTGTTAGGTCCAAGATGTATGTGTAGCATAGATCATAATGATTACTACACATTTTCCTATTAATGGTCACTGCTCAAACTCAGTACTTGTGTGCTTCTACCGCACCTTCGGGACGCTAGAAAGCGAGGCGGGGCAGCCACTTGAGGTAGGTGGGAAAGCTTTACACATGCGAAATGCTTAGAAAATCAACAAAGAAGCAAGTCTAATCATTAAGTGAGCACAAATATGGAACCCTCCTTATGTATTTCCACACATGCGATATGCTGATGATGCGTACATTCTACCAGTCTGGCCTCGGCAACGTCGGGCTTCCACACTTCTCGTGATCCTTGCCTTCTTGCGAATCCTCAATTACACATCTAAATGTAAAACTATTTTTCGATACAGCGATACTACCTCCACGGATCTCCCTTATATGAGGAATCCCAGTCGGTTAGTCGCGAGGCTAAGTGGCGCATGCCCAGGTGGCGGATAGGGGACTAATCGCGAACCAATGGTGACCTTGTGCTTGCACTGAGACGCGGGTGGATTCAACGGATGGACTCCCTTTCTCTGTGAAGCATGCGTTACTAGCACTACCAGAAATTGAAGATGACCACCTTTCCTGTGACCTTGTTTTATCCCTTGTTTTTTGCTGAGGCAATCTACTAAAATTGAGCACTAGAACTTCAACGAAATGAAAGTGATGAAGTGCGACGCTGTCGCGTCGGTGAATAGACTGCTAGTTCGTCTACCTCGTTATGCGCCATTTGCCCGATGAGGAAGTACTCGTTTCACAAAGAAGGTACATCCAGACGTGATCGTTGAAATGGGTATGATGTTCTTATGAATCTGTTCATCGATCTCCTCCTTATCCTTCCTTGTATTGTTGGAAGTCACACCCTGACGATTGGGCATAGTTTTCGATATATAGTCAAGTAGGTATAATAGTCACCAAAGTAGAAGATCGTCTCATCCATTAATTACCTCTGGGTCTACTGCTGCAAACAGGTTAGAGAACTTGTGAGAAAGGCCATGAAAGGAAATGGGGCAGGCTGGCACGAATGTTTTAGAAGTATACGTCATAGTTTTTGTAATATAGTAAATTATGGAAGTAAAAATAATATAATACATACGGATACTACTTGCAATAAATAACGGTGAGTGACAAGCTCTTTTAAAAGGAAGGAATTACTTCATAGAACACAAGACTGCTCCTTAGTACTCCTCCCCAGTACTCCTTACTCTGATGTTCATTGGCGATACATTTGGCGAGATTTGTTTGGCAGAGGCAAGCGAAGCTCGTCAAATGTATTGCCAAACAAGAAGTCCCGTAAAATTTATTGCCAAACAAAACTCGTCGAATGTATCGCCACGTAAAATTTTCCAATTGTATCGTCACACGAATCTTGCCAATTGTATCGTCAAACAAAGGGGTCAACCGAGCAAAAATTTCGGTATCATCAGGAAAGTACCATGATACCAATCTTTAGAGTCCGCTGCCTCACCAGCTGAGCCATCCGGATCTACACCGTCGTTGGTTAAGCCTTCAACTAAGAATGAAATGAACGCCTTATCAGAACACTCGTAAAATGTATCGCCGGGTGCAAACCTTGCTATTTGTATCGCCAAGCCAACCTCGTCAAATGTATCGTCAGCAGATTCTCTTGCCTTTTGTACCGCTACACACCCGTAAAATGTATCGACAACAGATTCTCGTGCCAAATGTGTCGCCAAACAGGCTCTTGACTCATTCTCCCGTAAATCATATTGCCAAGCAAAATTTTATCCCGTAAATCATATTGCCAAACACATTCTCTTGCCAAATGTATCGTCAATGAACATCAGAGTACGCTTCCACTACTTATTGCTAGATAGTGATAATTCGGTCGGAATAATTGATAACCAATTTTCTCTCGCAATAAAAGCGGAATAACGAAAGTGTTGGAAAGGAAAATGAGCAAGGTGGGATAGGAGATCCTCATCAAATGCTGGGCTCGCTATGAGATTACTACAACAGACAAAACACAAATTGGCGACTGGTAAACGATGACCAGGAACCTCGTACAGTACTATGTGAGCTGAAAATTGCTCTTGGCGACCATAATCCCTCGTGAAAACAAATTTTCTCAGTCACTCAGTCATCCCATGGACCGGTATAGGGAGACGATTGTCGGTTGTTAGGGATGGACAACTTCCTTTGAGTATGCAGAATATTTCCTGGGTAAGTGTACTGATTCAGCACCTAGCATCGCAACTTTGTTTTCGATGCCTATTGACTATGGACGGTCATCCACAAGCTAATTCTTGAAAAGCGAGGAAATAGTGCCAGAAAACCGTAGAGTCGGTAGTCAGAAGCCAAGAGGTGTCCGAAATAAGCAAAATTTGGAAGGGCAACAAAGGAGTACATGGCTGGAGTACTTTAAATACAACAATCTTGGGAAAATCACAAAAAATAGGAGTCAGAGGCATGCATTGCGGTGCGATTCCGAAATTTCTCATCAAAACTTTGATCGCCTTTGTTTTTTCACTAATATTCCAGGATACGCACGAAAAAATGTATCAAAAATGAATGAACTATTGGTGACCTTGTCCACTTAGACTATACTGGCATCCTGAGTGGTACGACGGATATACATGTTCTGCCTCCTTCACGCCGTTCCTCATGCCTCGTCTGTGTGACTGCGCAAGTGTGCATTTTTTAGTTTCTTCTCGTAGTGGATTTACATTGATCTGCGATAATGCTACATGTACTCACAGTGAAAACATCAAAGTGACGTCAATTCTGCAGGTGCCGACACAAGCTCGCGGTGGAACCGTAATTCCACTGCTACCAGTGACGAACCAGCATATTCTCGAGTTGACGGAAGAACTTGAGATAAATTGGAAAAAAGAATAGTATGTTTGCATCACATAGATTGGGAAAGTTGCAGTGAAGCTGCGAAAAAAAGACGAGATGGATCTCTTTCACTAACTTACAGGGTGACACAAAATTAACGGAACAGATTTTTCTTGCAAGGTTTCTGCGCATTAATCAAATGTCAACAACTTTATTTGTGCATGTTAGGAGGTTATATACAGTAGCAATTAATCTTGCTCAAAATGACAGCCACTTGCTCCGATGCACTTCCTTAATAGCCTTGAGAAGTCGTCCACTGCTCCGGCGATGATGTCCATGGGAAGATCATTCCAGGCTTTGGCCGAGTCCCTTTTCAGCGCTTCAACTGTCGAGTGGGGCTTCGCACAGGCAATTGACTCCAGTATTCCCCAGATAGAATAGTCTAACGGCTTCAAATCAGATGAATTTGCTGGCCAGTGGCCAGATCGTTGAGGACTTATATCAACCAATGTGAAGTCCGGGAAGTTTCTCACAATCCATTCCTGCGTTCCTTCGGACTTATAAGATGGGGCGCCATCCTGTAGGAAGACCCACATCTCATCTCCTTTCCAAAATGCCGTCGGGCCCAAGGTGAAATCTTGTTTTCCAGGATTGCGCGATACTGGTGGTCCTTCGACCCTGACTCTTTTGGGCACAAAGATGAGTTGAGTCTTGCCAGTGTTGATTATTCCTGCCCAGACCATCACTTGCCTGGGTTTTTGCTTCCTAGTTATCATCCTCTCCTTTAGTGGTGGCTTCCTCTTCATTCTGATGATTGTGAGCTTGTTCGACATCAAACTATTTTTCGTCCGAAAACAGAATCTTCCCATGCTGTCCATCTGCAAAACGTTTCCTCAACCTCTTGCACCGTTCCAACCGCTTGGCTTTCTCTTGCTCAGTTATCATTTGCCTTCCACTTCCTTACACGCCTTCGGTCTAGCCCTTCTGAGAATCCTCCCTACAGATTTCCTCGAAATTCCAATTGCCTTTGCAATTTTTCTCGTGGAATTCTTTTTAGTTCAAGGGTTTCTTTCGATCTAACTGAGAACTTCTCTTCGGTTACCTGTGTTATTTGCGGTTCACGGCCGACCTCTTCCCGGGCGATTCTCTTTGGTCCCCGTCTTTCAGAGCTCTTGAAACGGTCGAATGTGGAATATCCAATAGCCGCAAAATCTACACCACTCCATTCCCGCTTTCTGTCATGCGGATAATCGCCGATCTCAAGTCTTTTCTAGGTCGCATCTATAACGTAGACCTATGGCTGTAGGAATGTATAGTCGAAGTCATTTCAACCTGCTCACTTCACGAGAACAAAAAAAACTAAATGAACTTCCGTTCCATAATTTTGTGTCACCCCGTAGAACTGTCCTTGCTGTCTCATCAATTGACAAGGACTTAGACTGACATACGAGTTAAATGCGATGAAAATTAATCCCAGTCAAACCGCGACTTCAACACGAGGAGAACATCAAAGTGAAATATTGAGCATCATTCTGAGCACGAACAAGTGTGCAATAATTCTATCCATGTTATAACGTTGCTACTTGCTTTGGTGACTCGTACTTCGTGATGGGGCCAGCGTCCACCAGTGTGGAAAACGTTACCAGGCGACATCAGCAGTGGAGATCCCGCTAAGGCACTGAGCCATCAGTTCATCTAAAGCAGAACAGCTTCCCAAGCAAAGTGTGAAATACCCTGTGGTTTTTGCAAATGCTTGCCATCAGACCCGAGAAAAAGCTGCTGGTGCAAAATACACCCATTGCTTGCTGATTTATTCGTCCACTTTAGAAGCGCGTGTAGGTCACAACATCCTGGGAACATGCACGGCTGAGTATAAGATGGGCAGATACTCATTAATGGAGATGACGCTTATTAGGCTTAGTGGGTGAGAAGGTTTATCCGACATGGGCTTTCTAATGTTATACTTATTATATGTTCGTCTGTGCGCTGTATTTGTCCGACTTGCGTCTGAAACGAAACCACCTCATGTCCTCCAAGGAAGTTGCAACATTTGCTATTTATATACATTCATCAGAATTGCTAAAAAACATTCTCCATTCCCTATGAAAATTGATATTAAATGAAAAATTGAACTATTCGGCGCAGGTTTTGAATTTTGTCGAGAAGGCGGCGGCAAACAATGGAGTTCTAGCACTTCAACAGATCCAGAAGCCTATGAATGGCATAATGGGCCCCGGCACACTTGAACGGGAACCAAGACAGCGCTGAATAACTGAGAGAAAGGGTCAAAAGTTAAACAATGTGAAGAAGAGAAGAAAAACTGCGGAATCGAGCTAAATGTAAGAATCTATGAATACAACGAAAAGAATGTCGCTTTCGAAGGATGTCCATCAAAATTTTGCGCGACGAATGGCGCTACGTTCACCTACCCACTTATGATGATGTGAGATCTACGTGGTGGATATGAGGCTGCAAGAAGGCAAATGGGCGATCGCTGGAGATTCTGTGAAAGTAGGAATCTTTAGAGGAAACTAGGCAACATTGAATTGTTTGTTCCGGCTGTGAGCGTTTTTTCATGCAAACGAGGTAAACATTAAGAAAATGCTGTAATTCCTAAGTCAATCGAACGGCTAGGGTAATATTTTTGTACTGTTGGAGCAAATAAACCAGCTCGACCATGCAGGCTGCATGAAATTGGTGTGCACCTGAAGAAAGAATTGTTCGTTGTTATTCTGAAAGAGCATTTCGAAAGAGAGATCCATGAATAATTGTCCCATAGTTGAAGTAAATAGAAGGCACAAAGGTATTCCGCCGTGGCGTCGATGCTAAGAAAATCGTTTTGTTAGGGAGGAAATATTGGGTTGATGAAAAAGTTCTGCAACACTTTTTATTTCCATTTCTAGAACGCAAAAGCAGCTTAATAGGTGTGATCTTATGTTGGTATAAGGTAGTGTGTTGTTGAAGCTTTCAAGTGAAGGGCATTCGAGGGAAGCTCTATCAGCATCCAAGTAATAATGCCTTCGGCCAGTCGAGTCTCACATCGCTCCTTCGTCTGTTATGGTTTACTGCACGTACATCCTGTAAGAAGCGCCGACGCCAATATATGTGCTGCGTTTGAAGAGACCGTAATTCACCATTCGCGGGACCCCCGATGGTATTAGGGCTTCGGGTCTGACGAAATGATGCTTGAAAATCACTCACATTCTGGACGTGCGTCGGCTGTTGACAACGACGATTTGCGGGACAACCTGAGGACGATGTCAGATGCCGACAACTGCAAGTTGGCGAAGACACTCTAGTGCGACAAAATTACCGTCATCAAGCATCCTAGCTTCCTCGGTTTTAGCAAAGTTGTTCGGACATGAGTACCTAATGTGTTGTGCGAATCTCATAAGTCGTGCCGGGTGAGCATCGAGGAGTCGATGTCTCTTCCTCCACATGAGAAGGACTTTCTAAATGATATTGCAAGTGGATGCGGAAGCTTAGTCCTGTACGCGAGCAACGCATCGCAGCGCCAGTGGATTCGTGTCCGGAATCACTTCCAAAACGTTCAAAAGCAGACTAGCCTAAAGAGAGAGTTTTTCCATGTTGTCGGTGGAGCCACAAGGAGTGCTTTGCTAAGATTTCCGAAGTTGTGGCGCAGTAATGACGGTGGAACTCTGCGCTACCCAAACCTAGAAGTTGGCTGGTGCCATCCACGAATAACGCACAAAACGAGCAAATGTTCATTTCCTGCAATGTGATGTTCACGCGCACTTTGCAAACGCAGGTCGTGAGAAGAATAGCAATCTCGATTCGGGATTTCTGTCATACCTGTCGTATTCGCCAGACCTGGCCCAGTCGGAATGTCACCTATTTCTGACCATGAGCAACCATCTATGGAAAATCTGGCCTGGCAATCAACAGGGACTCGAAAATGAGGTGTCCAAGTTTTTCGATCTACAATCTCCTGCGTTTTGGCAGGAAGGAACAGAGAAGCTGTCCAAAAGATGGGCAAAATTACCACACAATAATGGTAAATGTAGCATTGATTGAGATTTTGTCTTAGTGAAGAAAACCATTTCTAAAGAATTGGTTGTGAGTGTTGCAGAACTTTTTCATCAGCCCAATAGAATGCGTTCTAGGAAGGAGAGCTAACCATGAGCTTCATTTCAAATTTTTGTGGCTACAGCTTTGTCTGCAGGAGCAAAATAAAAATTCAGTTGACATTAAATTGCTGCTGATTTTTTTTCTCACAATTCATGGAGACGCAGTGAGTAATCTCAACATTGTATCAAGCTTCTGCCGTCCACCATGAGCTTTCTGGCAGGCGGGTTGCCGAAATCAGGGTAATAACATTCGAAGGTATGACGAAAGCTACGTATAACCCGATGAAAATGTGAAAAAAAATTGAGAAAAAAATTAACAAATGCAGATGAAGCAAAGTACTTGCACGAGACCATCAGTGATACAAATTTGCCGTCTCACCAGCACAGAGAAGAGTACTCGATGGAGACGAACTTATACAGTGTGTGTCGATAAACGCCTCTCTGTGGTAGGGCCGCCAGCTGCAATACCTAGTCATATATATGTGTTAATACTTATTTGTAGTATTTGATAGGTTTGTGGCTTTTTTGCGCTCTCTCGTCCTCATCGTGGTTCCCATGTTCGTATGGTGTCTTTATTTCCTTCATTTCCACTGCAGATTTCTTCTTTCTTAGCGGCGTAATTCTCTGTGATCGTGGGAAGATGGAATTCTCATCAAAGAAAGCTACAATAGAGAGTGAAACCACACATGAGAGAAGCAACAGGCAACAAAGGGATTAAAGACATGAAAAACTGCAGAATACTATGGAAAAAACGTATAACGACACTACAACGTGCTATTGGAATGCTCGTCGATTGCTCGTAGATTGCATGCAAAACGTGGGAATTTCTGGTGACTACACACATATTTATGTACATATGAAATAAAGAGTTAACCGAGCATAATTGATAGTTCCACGGGGATTTGATGTGATAGCTATGTATGCCCACCACTCCAGAAAGCAAATTTTTGGAACATGTCGGATGTGCTTCGGTAAAAAGCCTCATTTATAAATTTATCGAATGCACTTATTAAATCAGTGTTATTTGTCTCATCTGCATCGATTAGGTTTCCCTATTTAGAAGGGGTATGGTTGACAGATTTTCAATTCATTGTTCTTTTTTCACAACGCAATGGATTACTTCGATTTTGTGCACAGAGCACTTTAGTCTAGTCTGTAGAAGGGGTGATGGACAGGAGATGTAGCAGGTTACTTCTTCTTTCTGTGCAGAACACTTTTTTTCCCAAGCATGACCTTTTCAACGTGACAACAACCCATGGAAGGCGCGCAAACCTGCCTAAAATTACATTTCACCTGGCATCCACCAATATGTTAACTAACACGTGACGTTGTCTATACCCAGCTGCCGTAATCATAGCTGTGGGGTTGAGGTTACCCACCCTTTCCGTTGATACATTTGATACATCTCAATCCTGTGTTAAGAAAATGGTGAAGAACTTGGCGATGCGGAAAAATACTACAGTATCAATAATGATAATATTGTAATAATGAAACCAGTTTCTCAAAATCAGTAAGCAGGGAATAAGACAAACGAGGTTTGCGAAAGTTCACTGCGCTTTAATGTTTACTCATTGGAACCATAGTGAATGCAAAATGAAAGCAACTGCATCCTTCAAAGCTTAACTAATTGGCATTAGATTAACAGAAATTGGGAATGGAGCTATACGTTGGTATCATTAATGCGATTCACACATGCTCCCTTATTGGGCATGAGAGAACATGCAGATAGAATTTCCAGAAATTCCAGAGAAAAAAAAACCAGATCATGTGAGAGAAGCGCGGTGAGCGGATTCGGCGTATGCATAACACCGCATGTGGGGAAATTACTGTCCACAATTTCAAAAGCGAAAAAGTTATTAGAATATTTCACAATATTAGATTTTTTTCTCCATGCATCGGCAATTTGCCTGGCATTTTGCTTTTCTGCTGAACGTTCAACAGAATTATCCTGCAACGCACGCAGTTATTATATTTCACTTTGCAATTTCCGTCAAAAAAAAAAACAATGCTCAAAGCCCATGTTACGCATCTATATGTACGTACATATCTGTTGGCATCTCTGAATTCTTCTAACCCTAGTCCCTCAACCCCAACACCCCCCACCCCTCCTCCCAACGCATCAGGATCCTACCAAGCGAAATTTCCCTAATCAAGTCATTTGAGTTCTCTTCTTCATTTGAATGGAATTGACTTCGAAGGTTTTATCCATTTACTAAATCTACCTAATAAGTGCTTACATAGTAGGTACTTATTTATATCCCATATACTAAATGTATAAGCAGATTCCCAGTTGCATTATACATTTGAAACTCTCCATAACATGTAAAATTTATTTCATGATAATTTAATGGTATGGCTACAATACAAGGTGATCCATCGTCTGCTTTAACATAGCGTCTACGTAGTCGTCGACACCCTTTGCAGTAGAGTTGCTTTCGGTCATTAGCTTGATTGAACCTGAAATTATCCCAGATGATTCATGACAAAATGAATGGAAGAGGCGCGCCAGTAGTTCTCTTTCAGATCAATATTATAGCAAAATTATGTCCACAATTTTTACCGATTTCGCAAGGAGCTTTGGATAAAATTGCCGATGTCTTAGAACTATCCAGGAACTATCAATGTGTCTGAAAGTCACTATTTTCACTTTTATTAAGTCATTTTTATATGAAGCGATGATAGAAAGATTCCAGTGCAGACATAGTTGCCTTTCACACAATTTAACAATTACAATGTATGTCCTGTCTGTGTCTATACTATTGATGCCAATAAAACTCACCAAATGAAACTCGTCGTCCTCTGTTCTGAGCCACATGTAGGCCTGTGTTAGGAGGTGGTTTGAAATTGGTTTCACCATTGGTTCGGCCGAACACATCCTCAGAGAAGCAGTTTGGCTGCGACCGTTTAGGACGAGGTGGCAAGACCTCTAGCAGGTGTGAGAGGCTCGTGAAGGGGCCATCTTAATTCAAAAAAAATTAAAGATGTCCCGGTATTCCCTTCATGATATATATGTTGACCAGCGACACATAGCTGTGATTTACCTGGGCAAAGTTCTTCTAGATGAACATTGTACACCTTTTCCTTGTACCGAAAGGCGACCTTCTTGTACTCTGATGCTGTTCCCATGAACTGGGACAGGTCGAACACTCGAGCTTGAACCGGAGAATCGTAGAATGACGCTCCATAGGGTATGAGCTCTAGCTGCAAATGAAAAACTTTTTTAAATTTTTAAACAACATCGTTTGGCTAGAATCAAAGGATTTAACCGGGACGGTGGATATACGTACGATAGATGTATGTATTGAAAATCAGTCTCCAAAAAAAGAGGGCCCTAATTATCGCTCTACTTTCCAGGAATAAATCCATACCAATCCTCATGTTCGACAAACATTTTTTTGACCTACTTCCAAATTTCAGACTTACCGAATATTGGAGGTATTCATGTTCATCCAGGCGACTTAAAGTGTTCTTTAATCCCAGAGCGACATATGGCCAGAGCAGTTTTGAAGGCTGAACGGCCTGCTCTTCTTCCAACTCGTCCACACAAACTCGAGCGGCTAGCTCGATCTGGGTTGGCGAAACTCGTTCCAGGTGCAAATGGACCTGAAAATGGAGGAATTGCGTTTACGATCCGAGCTACAAGGAAGAAGTATTCAGATGTGAATATACTCAAGAAAAACTCACTGGATCATCGTTCAACAATATTCCTTCGGTCCACTCGTAGACGGAATTAGCGTGTTCACGTAGTGACTTCCGTATATCCACGAAGGTTGCGTTATCTGGACCAGCGAGTGGGAATGAAACCCTGATGAGCACCTGCAGTTCGGAATCCAGGGGCAGAGGAGTCCAGTGGAGGACCTGAAACAGCCAGAGGTAAATTTAACGGAAGAAGTGAAGAATCCGTCAAATTCATATACTCACAGGTGGCTTGTTCGAAACGGGTGTTTCGCTGTTGTCGTTGATGGAAAACTGTACCATTCCATCGAAAAATGTTTCTAAGGCCACCTAAACGAGGATGTCCCAATTACAAATCCACTTTATTCTCTAGCCGTTCAGGTAGTTACTTTTATATCGTCTCCTAGGGAAAAAGTTGCGTAGTTTATCGAAGGAATTGTCTGCCATCTCCTCAGCTGCTCCATGCGGTCGTTCTTCCATGGTCCAGCAGGAAGTCGGCTAAAAATAAAGCATTTCAAGGTTTAAACATGGGTTCTTCTCTTGAAATATTCAGAAGAAAGTGATATGTTTCATGATTTTAGATTGCACTCAAAGTTTTCTCCATGGGCTGTGACTACAGTTGAATTTTCGAGCTAAAGCTGGTGGATCTGCTCTTTCGGAAAACGAAAGCAGTCTAATTTTGGAAAACTCGAACATAAAGTTCGAAATCAGACGGGAATCTTCTCAGTTCGGCCCGGCTACCCGGGGCTTAAATTTGATCTTCGATTTGTAATGAAAGAGAAGAATTTGTACACTGCTATCAACACGTGACTTGAATACAATTTAAAAAAAACCGACTGTATATTTCTAAGAAAAAGAAATTATGAAGAATATAATGAAACCATAGACGAATCTTTGAATTTAACAGGAATCATGCAAATATTCTAGCAAGTAGGTCAGTGGTAAGCAAGTGCATACATGATAAATTGAAAAAAAATTTCGTTGAAGTTTACAAATTGTTCGAGCTTGGACTCTTGAAAATTTTCAGCATTTTTTTTATTAGCTACGTATCCATGACCTTTTCGCAAAATCCAGGAAATACTAGAGCCCATTGCATAAAAGGCTATTTTTTGAAAATTTTAATAAAAAGATTGTACTCAGGTGGTAGAACCGTAGCTTGCATGTTTCATACCTTAAAATGCCAACCTGGACACAAAAATGTGCATTGAACGGACCCGGGGAGAGAGGGGCTAATATAGCCTCTGAGACAACTCACCTCACTTTCTGGGCCGCTTTCTGATTTTCTTCATGAGCCCTTCTGAACTCAGTACGAATTGCCTCGTCGAGATGATCATTGTCGGCGTCGCTCCAGCTTCTCTTCACCACAGCCAATTTCAAGTTTTTCTCAGCCTGGAAGAGATGAAGGATATTTTACTTCGGAAAACTCCATGAATGCTCGTGATCGGTATTTAACACATTCGCGACAATGTGCTCAACCGGTTGACACGCGTGGTGCGACGCGTGGAACCGCGTGCAAAACAGGTTGAGCACAAAAGCGTGCTTAAGGGACCGCCCATGTCCCACGTGGCACACCATGCCGAAATCGTAAGGTCGCGAATGTGTTAAATGAACTAGAAGAACTAAACAAGGAATGTTCAACGATAATTAGTTACAGGGTATGTACATTCGTTCTACGTCCTTACTAGTACCAAGTATATACTAGTACGAGTACCAAGTATACTTAAATTTTGATTAGTACTAAAGGAATTCCCATCATAACCATTTGAGAAAGCACTTTGCAGTGTATTGCTTTGAATACGAATAGCAAAACGACTATAATTGGATTTTCTTCAACATCTGGTCATATTAGATTCTGAACGCCTAGGATTCTTGCGACATACTCATAGAAGAGGCAATTACAGTAACCTATCGGATGGTGCGCGTGCGCATGTGCTCCAGCACCTCTTTGGACAGGTTAGTAAAAGAAAGCAGAAGGTTCGGAAACCATCGTATCAATAAAGTGGAAGCACAGATAGTCAGAAGGTCAAGTTGCATGTGGTGCGGCTAGTGCCGCAGGTTTCAACCTCTGAAGCTCCCTGTGCTAAAAAATGTTGGTTTGATGAAGGTAGAAAAATGCACATTTTAATTTCGTAATAAATAGTAGAGTGTCAAATAAATGATAAATAGTAAAAGTAGATGTAAAATAAATAGTAAAATGTTGTGTGTCATTGTCAATTTTTTGAACTTTTATGAAGTTGAATCCCACCCGGCTTTCCCTCCCTTCTCGAGATGGAACAAGCCTAAACGTCATCAGACTAATGCCCTTCGTAACCACGTGGGAGTCGTTCTTGCGCGTTTCATGAATGCCTTGGCTACGTCACCCGCCTGGTGGTGCCGGACACTTCCAACACTCCCGATACATCACCGTACATGATTAATCCAACTCCACTCCCCCGCTTTACTGCCGCTTTACTGGAAAATTGTACCCCTAAAATAACTACTAGTGCGACCTCCTCAGGATGTACTTACTTGGAATAGGGTTATACTAGGACATTACGCAACGACTGTAGAGGAGCATGTGAGAAAAACAGTAAAATTACAAGTTTGAGTCTGCAAATGCATTATAACTCCATAACGATGCATTATAATCGCATGAATTTGCCAAAGCTCCCCTATGAATTCGTCGTCGTTTTGGGTTAAATTATCGGTTAAATGGGAAACTAGTTGTGGTAAAAGTGAACCCAGAGGAGGTGCTTAGAGAAAAAGGTGGCCAAGGATATTCTGTCCTAATTAGGAAGAAAACGGTCTGCAAGCTGTCGGAATGGGGATTGTGTTCTCACCACAACTACTACTGTGATGGTAGCCTATGGTTCAATGAAGGTTGGGAAAGTTGGTGACTCCTCTTCGTCTAAGCCTCGTTATTGCATTTCTATGAGATCCCGGATAAACTGCTATCCTGGATGAAAATACGGGGATACTTAACCATGGCTTGGTTTCCTTGCTAACTCCATCTTTCTCAGTGCAATTTCGACTTTTTGCAGTCTAAAAGATAAATAAGTTATTTATAGCAACCATCGCCTTCCCTATTTGCGTCGCTGCGACCCTACTCTCCCACTAGATCATAGCGGTTGCCTTCACGCAGCCAGCTTTACACGATTATCTTAATTGAATGTCGTGTTCTCCGATCGGACGCAGTCTCGATCCCTCAATTGGCTCTCATCCACACATGTCTTCGAGCGTACACAACCAGTGATTGTGCTGAGTACGGAGAATACGACTTGAAGGAAATCCGTGTTATCCAGAAACCATCTGATTTTTCCCACTCCAGAAAATCAATTCTTGAGGTTTCCTAGGAAAGAACTCTCTTCCATAATTGGTACCTGTCTCGCCAGCAGCATTACCGTTAATGAGGCGTAGGGAATGGGAATGGGTTGCACTTCTGATTCGACAGCAGGGACAAGGCGCAAATCTACTTAACCAAGTATTAAGTAGTAAGGAGGGGTTTTTCTCACAGAAACATAAATTAAAAAGTACATATTTGCAGAAAATAAGTAAGAAACATGTAAAAAAAGCTTCGTAAAAATAGGAGCAACACACTTGAATACTACAGTACATATTTTGTCTCAAAAAAAATTGTCCTTAACACATTGCAGGCCGCGCAAAATTTTGTGTGGCGAGCTTGGGTGGCCAGAGGACATTTTTGGTGAGCTCAGGTTGTGCAACTCACCATTTGCACCACATGACCACATTGAAATGTTCAACGGGTATGAAGAGCACATTCGAGTGATGCACCATGTGCATCATGTGCCCACACGGAAAGAAAGGGCGTGACGCATCATGTGCACCACCTAATCCGCAATGTTTCAAGTGGAATTAATGTTTAAAACATAAAGTTATCAATTATTTATCCAATCTATCTTTAGTTGATGCCATTATCGGTTCAACACAGCTCATCTATGGTTTTAACAGTACCTTTTTTTAGCAGTTTTATTGTTTTTTCAAGGCTTAATCCTGAATCTCTCGTGTCCCGGGGAAGCACACGTGTATGGTGAAAATAAACAAATAAACAAATAACTAAGTAAATAAACATAGTTGATGCTAGTAGAATCGTTTTAAAAGGTCATTCTTCTGGAAGAAAGGGCACTGAGACGAAACACTGCCCCGTTTCAGTACGCTTCACGCCGCAATTACACAGAAGTAACGTTATTTATAAATACTAATGACCTTTCTTTTACGAAATATCCGCAAACAAAGTAGTGCAGTTCTCCCACTAGAATCCCATGGCAAACTCCTGAAAAAAAAGCCAGGAAGGACTTACATTCGCGAGAAGATATCGAATTACGAAGCGAAGATTGCCGTCTGAGACGTCGTTGACCACCACAGCAACGTTTCCAAGTGAAGGAAGTATGGAAAACGAGGAGAAGAGCTTGTTTGATTGTTCATTCTCAGAAAGGTCAAGTTTCTGGACGAGTTCTTCCCGTAGCGCGGAATCACCACAAACCAGATACATCTGAAATTAAACATGATTACATTGGCTATGGGGTTAATGCTATGGAAGAACGCAGGATGATTTATATAACGATAGCATGCACATCTCACAGTGAAGAAGCAATTTCTTCAAGCAAGGAATGGCGAAGAACGGCGTTACGAGATGTAATGGAGTGCTCCAGTAACTTCGAGCCGAAAACAACATGGATAACGATGTGTGAGAGATGGGATTCGTACGGACATCCGTGTCTACGAATAGTGCAGAGGGCAAAATGGGCTAGCAATGAGGAAGCTGTACCCAGTGACAAGAATATAGGCAGTGACAAGGATATAGGCACAGCAAATCCATAGCAGTACTTGCTGCTCGAAGCAAATACGCTCGACTGCTTCGAAAAACTCATTTGCTTCGGTAAACAACACTAGTTGCCTGCCATTTCTCACACGTAAGTACCCAAAGAGTTCTGGATACTCTGGAAATCACCGTGTTTTTGGTCCCTGTTATACTATTTATTTATATTCTATAATTTACTATTTGTTTACTTTACTTGTTTATATATACTGAAATGCATAGTATGCATATAAAAACATAGCAATTGCCTACTTACAAGATATTAT
>KN726752.1:0-15686 GCA_000816745.1 Ancylostoma duodenale
TAGCTCGCGAGACAGATATATCAGCACGTAAGACATTGGAAGCATTCTGGATATCCGTCCGGAACCCTCCATTGAATAATAAAAATGAGTGCTTATCGATTACGAACGAATTCATGCCGTTCGTGCCACTTTGTGAGTTATAAACTGCCAATACTGTCTGTGTAGATCTTGCATACCATCATTCATGTCTACACGTGGCAATACTCACTCTTCCTAGTTCGGCAGTCTTGTGCGGCGACACCGCCAACATCGGTGAAACAACTGGTAGGCTAGTTTTTGGCAGTGTGAGGTTTCTGCATTCTGTGCTTGGGAGAATATCGAGATTCTAGCACAGGGTGGAGAGATGCTTGGCGGGTTAGACGCTAGATTTCTCATGCCAGCCTCTTAGCAGGCCTCTGAGGACAGCGATAGAAGCCGAAACGTCAGGCCAAATAAAGTTCCACCTAAAAACCTTGTAGGCACAGCAATTGTACACAAGGAGTAAGAAGCGTTCACACTCGCACTGTCCGAGCACACGCCTAGTGCGGGCCGTACTGTCTCTGCAGGTCGCTGGTAGGGAAATGGGGAGCGTTCGTGAGATTTACCGTATTCCACGAGTTGCAAATAGTTCTCGTTTCGTACATGACCGATTTGAAGCAGTTACTCGAGAAACATAGAAAACCGTACGAGCGCTTTCCCATAATTCTGCGAGCGCTCAGCAATGACCGTACGAGCGCTCAGTAATGACCGTGCGAGCGCTTTTCAATGACCGTAACACAAGCGCTAACGGGGAGCGCTGAGACGGTCATTGCGCAGCGCTGGGACGGTCACTGCTGAGCGCTCGCACGGCTCCATGTTTGAGACCGTACCACCGCGCTGGCGAGGAACGCTCGGACGGTCATTGCAGAGCGCTCGCACGGTTCGAGTGTCTGAGCAGTTGGAATGAGTGATACTATCCTGTGATTGTAAGGCCGTATAGAAGGGAAGAGGTGGGTACGGTGCGGCTAGATCGAAGAGGATGAGCAGACGGACGAGGAGTGGCAAGGATGACGGCTGCGATGGCTCGGACGTTGAAGGAAGGATAGGAAAAAGGGCTATTGCTATTGCTTTTACGCCGGCGTCCAGTAGTGGGAATTTTGTCACAGGATGCGTCCACGAATGCGATAGTGGTGTGCCAGCGTCCAGTAGTGGGAAAGATGCTTCTGGGTGGATCACAGCTGCGACAGAGGTGTGACGGTATCCAATAATTGGAAACATGGCCACTGGACGGTTCCACAGCTTCGAGAGTGGTGCGCCGGCGTTCATTTGTGGGGAGTGTATCATTCCAACACGTGGTGGGCGAAGCGAGCTTGAAGGAAGCTTGAGAGTCCGGCGTTAGCCCGACGATCAGGCTGGTAATTCTTGACAACACATGTGAATGGCAACCAGGCAAATTTCTCCAAACGGCATTTCTCTGCTACTAGTGAGTGAATGCGGACTTCTGGCTAGGCTGATGTTAGATGCTGAGCTGAGCATAGATAGTCCTGGCAATCTTACAGTTCACATAATCGTAGAAGAAAGCATGAGCGCTGATCGACCATTTCTGCCATTCATGCTGGCATACATGTCCAGAATGCTGTGAGGATTTTCCGCACAGTGGAATTTCATTAGTACGTGGCTCTAGTGATCTGATAACTAGTGTTTTTTGTATTCGATTTCCTATCATAACTTATAATAATGGGCTTACTTCGTCTGTCACGTCTGTCTGTGTGGTTGGAACGAAATTCCCTGATTGGTCAGTGATGATGATTGTGAGGTCAACAAGATGATAGAGATGTGTATGGTGAGGTTCAACGAATGAAGAGGAGCTATGACGGATTGGGAAGTGCAGAGCGACGGGTCCACCGCCAGCGTTCGAAAGTGGGGGAGACGGGTCCATGCTGTGGTAAGGGTGTGCCGCTCCCCGAAAATGGGGAAGCGCATCGAGATGGGTCCACCACTATGATAAGGGTGAGCCGGCTCCCGAATGTGAGGAAGACGGGTCCACCGCCGTGATAAGGGTGTGCCGACTCCCGAAAATGTGGGATGCGGGTCCACCGCTGTGATAAGGGTGCGCTGACGCCCGAAAATGGGGGATCCACTTCGCCTTTTCTCTTTCGTATCCTTACGACCACATGGATGCGAATAGTTTTCCCACATTCTTCTCCCACACTCCATTCCATTTGCGTCTGAATCGACCACCACCTTCATTCTGTTTATGTGCACCTGTGGATTCTTATCATCTAAATTACCACCACTGCCAGCTAAATATAAATCATTTCAAGAGATCGTTTGCACTGAATGAGTCACATCCAATTATTCATTCCCGTAAGACCGAAAGATGCGAGAGTCCTATCTTGGATTCATGGAACTTTGGGCACGCAATCCAAGCGTGGTCGCCGTGATTAGATGTCCCATGGACCCTCAAAGATTTGCAGACGCATTTTTGATTAACACGGTTTCGTCTGGTTGCACGATCATGAGTCCTAGCTCCAAGCGTGACAGCCGCGGTGATCGAGTGGGTAGCGCATCGAATGAAGTCCTCACAGTAGTTCTTGCAGTGGTGCACGTATCTGATGCGTTTTGATCATCAGCAACACTCGAAATAGGTTTAAAAGCCTAAAAATCAAAAATGCAAAAAGATTTTCGCGAGCAGGATCCGAACCCCCGACCTCTTGCCTTACAGCCTGTTGTGCTACCCACTCGGCCACCTTGCCTCCAGAGGTCGACTTGTGTAACCATCCCATAATCAAACTAAATCATGTTATTCAAAGATGGGTCTTTAAACACTAAATGGTCCCAGGAAAGGTCACCAAAGTAATCACAGATGGTTTGAGTGGTCAAAGTTTCATGAATCTCAGCTCTATATGGAGTCCTAAGGCAGTGCTATTTGGAAATTTTTGGCGCGCTCTCCTGGTCGTATCTGTACCATTGGGCAAAAATGATATGTATGCATTAACATCATCTTAGACAATGCTTCTGTAAATGGATGTTTCGTTTCGATCCCCGGGCTTAGCCTCGTGCACTTCCCTTGTAAGGATGAAGGATGCGAGCGAAGCGAGCATCAACAGAAGTCTGCAGGTCCGGCGTTAGCCGGACGGCGAATGAATGAAAAAAAGTGCACTGGAACCATGTGAACTTACAGAACAAGAACCAACGATGAGCAAACTTGCTTGATTCGGAACATTGGAGATAAGACGTAGTTATGTGTATGCTGGCGCTTTGATGCGCTGGACTGAAGACACGTTGGACTGAATGACAATTCCTTCTCTCCTCCCCTCTCTTGTACTCACCTCACAGTTAGCTAAAAGTGTGTGTGTTACTGTCACGCTGCGCAATAGCAGTAGAAGAAATGAACGTATTATATCTTCGGCTACCAAAATTTGACCGCAGCGAAGAAGCAAGAACTGGTTCGGTTGGAGCTGTATGCCATAAACGGCTTGCAACTAGGTGTCAAATTTTCCCGCAGATGATGCACTTCTGAAATGTTTCAACCATTCCAATATACATATTTGCCTATTTTGATTTTTTTTGTTCCTAAGGTCGATCCTTGCGAGAATTTTTATGAGTTTGCATGTGGAAGTTTTAACAGAGACACATCCTCAACAGAATATAGATTCTTTGCCCGTGCTCATTCTGAGTACTTGGATTCGTTAACTGGTGAGTCTGATTGAGCTCATTTGCTATCATCAATTCAGTAAAGCAACCTCCAGTCAACAGCATCGTGTATGCTCCTCTATGCAGACAATTCGGTGATTGCTGCAACTGATTGGGAGGAACTCCAGCAGAAAGTGAAGACCCGGAAAGAGTGGTTGGAACAGTACGGGATGAGGCTCAACATCAAGAAGACAGAGTACGTCGAATGTGGAGAACAAACCCCGGTACAATTCTTGTCGATGATACCGAGCTCCCGAAAGTCCCTGTTTTTAAGTATCTCGGATCGTGGATCTCACCTGGCGGTAGCACCCTAGTTGAAGCTGAATGTCTACAAACGCCGCATATTCTAAGTGGAGGCAGGTAGCAGGGGTGGTAGTAAACCTCTTGAAACTGTCAGCTAACGATGAACGTTAACTAGCAGCTAACTACCAGCTTACGGGGAACTCCGGAAGAAGTAATGTAAGCTTTGTTGGTTCGAACATGTTTCTTTAAGTATGGTGCTTGAAAACTATGACGAAGCGGGGACCATACTTGCAGGTGAACTCACAGTTCAAAATCGAACTGTGAGATCACCGTCACGCTGAGCTTGTTGCATATGAAACGAAGAAGACACGGGGAGCAAAAGAGCTTGCGGAGCCCGAGACGCAGACGGCGACCTCATCGTTTCGCGAAAAAGTCCTCCAGGGGACTTTTTGCTCATGGTTCAAGTTCATCGTTGTAGCCAGCCGAGCGTACACTGATTCCTTTCCAGTGAAGACGCATTTTCGGGTACACTCAGCTGATCGATGTTCCCACTGCCTCCATCACCATGACCTTCCGCCGGAGATCATCGATGACTCTGGTTTCCCGGTGGCTGATTTTGCCAGCTGAGCGCTACACCCTCCCGGATTGAATCCCACATATTTTATGGGTGAGGAATTACGTTTTTGAGCTTAACACATCAAAGTTAGGTAATGCGGGAAGCGATTCAGTGGCCGTTTGGACTATAACGGTCACATAAGGTCCGTTAGCACATAGAATCCATGGTTCAGAGGTATGTCAGCGTACTCCGAGGACACCGAGTATTCCATGTGTGAAGGTTCGAAACCTCTGAGGGGTGGGGAGTTTCGCAAAAGTCTCATGATTCAAAGGCCACGGTTGTCAGTTAGCTCGTAGTTTGTTCATGGGTGCAAACCGGAGCTGACAGTTCACCGCGACCTTCTGATCATCGTTTCGTCGTCGTTCCAAGAGGTTTACTACCACTCCAGAAGTTATGTGCGATAGGAGAATGTCACTCAAATTGAAACGGAAGATATATCGCACAGTGACCTGTGACACTGCATGGAGCGAAATGCTTGGCGACCATCCTGAAACACGAGTAGATCAGGGCTGTAGAAAAATTTCATATTTCTTTTTAAAAAAATTCATATTTCGTCAATTTCTTATGTTAGGTCACAAATGGCCTTTACGCGTTAATGCGTTAATCCGTTAATCCGTAAATTCGTTATAGGAGGGATTTTTCACTTTTATTTTGATAAGTTTTCTCAGCTGTAACAAGCAATCGACTTTCCTGATTGACATTCAAAGCAAATGAGCTGCGGATTTAACAAAAAAAAATTGAAGCAAATGATGAGTTCATTTACTTCTGGCTCTGGAATTGCGGCATAGCAAGATAATTTCGCTTCAATACATGCAGGAAAACAAATATCAGACTACTGAAAAAAGCCAAGTGGTAGAGATGCCTTTGGTACAGAGTTGGGCTGTTTTTCTTCACAGTTTTTATGATAAATTTTTGGCAATAGGAACGAATGAGAACTCTCAAGATCTTAGGCTTCATAGGAGATTGTGAGGGACTCAAAGGACAAGCCGCGGAGGCGTGCCTCAGAAGCCCGGTATAAGTATGTTTTGGTGTGAAAAAGGCAGTTCGTCGGAGTTTTCTACAGTCAATCTGGTTCTTGGAGCTGATACAATCAAGCTGCTGTTGAGATGAGACGGTCGCACCCAGTTGCCGGTACGGAATGGTATTCCAATTGATATGAAGGAATTTTGAGGGACAATCTTCCAATACATGAAGGAATCACTAGAGAATGATAACTCCTGCAGGAGGTATTCGTTCACTTCCTGAAATACTCAGACAAAATTGTCGGGACATGCGAAGGACGATAGCCCTCATTTCCTAAGAAATTTCGTTGGTCATGTGGTGACCGTCTGCTTTGGGACATGCGGAGGACATAGTCGAAGGGTGCGATCTAGGCCCGAAAAACCATCGCGACTTGCGGAGAATATCGTCGGGGAGTGCGACATATCCCCGAACACTGATAGAAGCCTCGGATGGGTGCGGAGAAACATGGCAGGTGATCTGAGAACCCCCTGACATCTGACATCAGAGAGCAGTGAATTATACCTATTTTCACACCCGTTTCCGAGGTCTCTGTAGTATTGAAGTCTGTGGGGACTGCCAAGATGGTGTACATGAAAGACTTCAAAACCATCGGTAAACCCGTTTTTGAACAGCCTACGTTTTTTCGGTTGCATGCACAAATTAAGGATCAGCACCGGATCCGACTCGAACTTTCGTTTTTGCGTGAACAGTTCCATGGGTTACTCGTTCATTGACCGGGCTATGGATGATGCTTGATCAGATTATGGCTGTAAATTGTAGTCCAGCCAGGAGCCAATCTAGTAACGGGTGAAACCTGCTCAGATTACGAGACAAACTTGGACAGTTTACGGATTACGCTAGAAAATTTTCGTTCTCGCATCCCATGTTTTTCCGTGTTTCGAGGAGATTTAGAGCTGCAACTTATGTCAGATGGTTGTGTTCTCCGGATTCCTCCTATAACGTTGAAATCTACGCGGTTTTGCAATCGAAGAGGATTTTCACGGGTCAAAACATGTCGCAAGTGCCGATCAGGGTGAGAGAACGCTCTTAGTTAGACTGTTGCCTAGTTTTCATGACAAATGTTGTAGCATAAGGTGGATGGTAGAACGCTAAGACAGAGTACGTCGAATGTGGAGAACAAACCCCGGAGCAACGCTACGAAACCAACGTGGAATTAATCATTTCTGCGACTTTCAAAGGTGGATTCCCATGGGTTTTGTGGGACATCACATTGTTTGAGACTATGTTATGTAACTTTCCGTGGAGGTCAGAAATGAGGACTCTAAAGCTAAACTCTAGAGCGACTCTAAAGCAAGAGTGCGATAATTAATTTCCTATTCCACCTTCATTTGAGAAAAGTAGGGTGGAGATAACTAAGCCTTGATATTTTACTTCTTTTCAATTAGCAGTTGACTAGTGGAGAAGAAGAAGTGGAGAAAGTGTCACGAACGGGCCCCCTCTTGCGAAAGTAGTGCGCCGCCGTTAAGTAGAGGGACGCATATATGAATGTACAGGAATGTGGAGTGAGCAAAGCGAGTTCAAAGGAAGCTCGAGAGTCGGGCAAGTCCGAACGCTCAGGCTGGTGAAGTACCACAAGGGAGCTTCGCTCGCATTAGAAGAAGTTCGAAGTTCGGCATTATCCAGATGGTCAAATAAATGGTAATACATGAAATGGGTGTGGAACGAAGGTCTCGTTCACTGCATGCCATGGCAACAATTTGGTAGATCAGGATAATTTTAGTCATTTATTTATTTATTATTTATTTATTTATTTATTTATTTATTTACCTTTTTAATACGTTGAACACGGCGCGCCACTGCACGAAATTACCGAGGATTTTACGTCGCTTCGAATGAGGAAAGCACTCGAACACTTGAGGCTACCTCACCAAATGGCATTCCGCATCCGTTGTATGTGCTGTGTACATGACTTCGATGACCAATGCAGAAAATAGCTTCTCCATACATTTGTGTGATAGCATATCTTTAACTTTTTGGGGCAAAAGAATTCTGACAGTGTAACACGCCGTGGATAAAATCTGATATTCTTCAGTTGGGTCGCAGACCATGCCCGTAGAAATTTGCGAACGGAGGATAGACCAAATTTAGGAACGATGCTTTAATACTGAGCAAATGCTTCAGCTTACATATTGGGGCGATTTGTATGATATTTCGACTTTCTCCTTTTCCTCTTTTTGAAAGCCGGTTTTTTGTGCGACTGCGGCTTCTTAAAACTCTTTGAGTTGTCGTGAGACGAAAGCTGTAAAAGTGGAAAGTTTCTCAACCAAAATTTCTGTTTTTTCTACAGCGATGATGGAAAAAGACGGAGTATCCGGAAACAAGGATTCTAAAAATGTTCTTGTTCTAAATCGCTGATTCTAAAAATGTTCTTGTTATCCGAAATAGCTCGATCGTACTACAAAGGTTGAATGGCTAGCGTCAATGAACCGCAGTCGAAAGGTGGCCCTATTCAATTTATCCTCGAAAAAATTAGGGTATGTTTTTTTTTGAAGTTCATAGTTCTTCTCTTTCCAGAAACAATTTAAGTCAGTGTCTCATCTCATGATAGGCATAGGGCAGTGGTGGACGCAGAGCGGGAGGGGGGGGAGTGTGGGTAAAAAAGTGGGGTCTCCGCCGTTTTGGGGACCAAGACGAAAAATAAATTTATTAGAAATGTTGATTGTAATAACCAATAATTAATAAAATTACAGTAAAAATAACAATAAAAATAAACTAACAAAATAAACTAATACAAGATTTTTATTTGTATTGTAAAGTGATTTGAACCCCCCCCCCCCCCCCCACTCCCTCCTGCGTCCGCCACTGGTATAGGGATATCAACAGTATCAGGTCCTACTCGACGCGCTGATTCTAAAAATGTTGTTGTTATCCGAGAAAAAAAACGGTCAAAGACCCCTATTTTGAAGGCCGAACTTTACATTGGGGCGCACGAGTTCCCTTGTTAGGAAGCAAGAGAAAGCGGAGCTGGGAAATGGAGATTGCCCCTCAAAGGCAGTGTCTCACCTCACGAAGGGCAACGCGATATCAACGGAATCTGATCCTACTCGACGCGCTGATTCCAAAGATGTGCTTGACGCCCGAAAAAACTGTCAAAAACCCGTGTTTTGAAGGCCGAACTTAACATGGGGCGCACGAGTTCCCTTGTTAGGAAGCAAGAAAAAGCGGAGCTGGGAAATAGAGATTGCCCCTTAAAGGCAGCACCCACGGAAATTTTCGCCTTTAAGATTTCGACATATTTGGGAGGGATGGAGGGTGCTCAACACCTTCCTAAGAACAAAACTTTCCGTTAGCTTCAAAAAACACTGTTTCCAGAAGTTATTAATCGCCTTACATCCAACAGATTTGGTCGAATTCAGCGAGCAATGGGATGAGGACCGATAGCGGAAGATCGATAAGGCAGTCTTTTTCACCGAGCGGATCTGCGCAAAATCAGTTATTTTTTCTGAAACGCAGCATCTCCGCACGGCAGGAAAAGGAATAACCATTGGAAGACTATTACCAATTAACAAAGAAGACACTTGGATATTAAGATCTCATGGAATTCACTAACTGGGAAAAAAAGGGATGAAATTAAAGTCTTGACAGAAACTTGCTCTTATATTAGGTTGAGTCATAAGTTTTAGGAATTTTTCATTTGCGTTTCTCGAAGGGTAGGAGCTTGCAATTTTTATGGAGAATGAAGCGGTGTGACCCTAGAGAGTATGGCAATAAATGCATATAGTGCGGTTGTCAGAATCGTACCGTGCCCAGTTTTACAACACAAAAAAGGCAGCCGGCTCGAATTTCAATTCATTTCAGGCATTCACTCGTTTGTCCCTCAGCAAAGCTGAACACATCCGAAGGCCTGCTTTTCTGAAGGAAGATCACCCATGTGAAACGCAGGGGGAAGAAGGAGTTCCATCCTTGACGTAGGGTACCAAAATGCGACCAAATTCTTTTGCAGAAGACTGCTTCCCTAAAACATTTTATGATTAGACCTGCAGAAAAATCAAAAATATTGATAGCCGAAGGCGCTCACTCAACCTATATATGGCCAGAATACCTCTGAGTAGTGGTGCTGCATGACATTTGGTTTCGAGCACTAGCTCAAGAGAAAAACCACAAAGACCAAAAATGGTCAGAAACGCAATTTCGCTGCCTTTTTGAGTTGAAAAAATTATTGCTTTCAGGTGGAGAGCAAGAACAAGCGCGTTCTGTTGTAGAGCGAACTTTACTTATTAATCTGCTTCCTAACTTTCATGGGTATTTGCGCTCTGGACTTTCAAGAGAATCGAAAGGAAAAATTCCTAACACTTATGACTCACCCTAATACTAATCAAACAGCTGTAGGTACCCTAGTAGGCTAGTGAAAAATGTACACAGTTATCAAAAACAAAAAAAGGAAAAAATGGGGAAATTGGTATGATTCTAAGTGAATCTTGAGGGAATTCACCTTAGAAGGGCGGCGGTGGTTTGGCAAATAGATCAGCTGACAATCGATCCTTCTCGTGCCCCAAAGGGATTTCGGTGCTCTATTACAACTGAACGCAACCGAAAAACACGTACAATCAGCTGACAAATGAGTTCGTCTGGTCCTAGGCGATGTCGTTGTAAGTAGGTAAAAGGACACTTTTAGAGCAGCTTGTACGGCGATAGTATTCCCCAAGTCCGGGTTTTTCAAAACTTTCAGAATCTCCGCAACGAAATTTTCCGTGGTTGCCTTAACTCTTATATCGCCTCTTCATTTCTATTCATTCTGAACTGACGAGGTCTAGGGATACCTCATTTCTATTCATTCTGAACTGACTAAGTCTAGGGATACCCTGAATGCGGGCAGTTCTCGTGCGGATGGGAATGCAAACCCCGTTCTCAGCGGCCCTACAGCGGCCTGAACGCAGCTACTTCTCGGGCGAAAACACCCAAACGCTCGTTCTGACCCTCGCCACCCGCTCGTTCGGAACGGGATTCGTTCGCTTCCGAAACTGTCTGAGATTGCTGCGATAAGCGTTATTTATAGTGCGTCGGAGTCCGATCCCGTCGGATAACAAGAGGTACGTGTGATGCGTCGGATTCCGACGAAGATCGATACGTACCTTTTGCTATCCGATGGGATCGGACTCCGATGGGGTAAAATGGAGTTGGGGGGGGAGGGGGCACTTGGTACCTATATGTTCTGACTGGCCACTTATCAGCTAGCCAGTCAGAACATGTAGGATAGGTCATATTTTCGTCTTCTGATAGGTGCCCCCCCCCCCAACTCCATTTTGCCCCTCCGACGCACTACAAATAACCAAATGACCAAGTATTCAGAACGATCAAAACAATCGACCCGAATATTTCCACAGTTACTACTTCTAATAAGTGCAGAGAATTGACCCATCGCATTATGTGAAGCATCAGAGCTCAAGTGATGCATGCGCGACACAATCAGGGCAGAAGTGTTTGTAAAAATGTTCAGGTTAAGACCGCAATTTCCCGACATGTAGTCCAATCTTTAACTTGCTCAGGCATTCGTAGGGTTCACCTTCAACACGAAAACTTTCGAACAAGCTCATAGTGAAGCAGGATTGTTGGTGCCTTTCTGGAAGGACTTGTACAGGGGTTGGCAGATAATGATACTGATAGATTTGCACGTGCCTGACCTCCTCAATGAAAACAACGTGCCGCAGACGCGATGCCGTGTACGCTTGCGTCTGAGTTGCATCGGCGATGCGACTGGCCTTGTCCTTCATCATAGACACGCACGCACACAAAACACGCATCTAGAATATGTTGCGGTATAGACAACGTTCGACTTGTAAAGTAGACATAACATCATCTACTTTGTCCTTCGAACCCTTCAAGTTCAACTTAGACCTTAGATCTGCAGACGCCTCTTCAAGTCCAGCAAGACCGGCGTTCTGCCTTTTTTCTCGGCCTCAATCACGTCAAAACACTCAACTTAAATTTTATCGGGTTTCCTTTTTTATTCTAATTTTATTTTTTCTCGTGTTTTTGTTTTTTTTTGCTTATTTCTGCCTGCGATTGCATGATTAACTTTAGTGATTGATGTGCTCAAAAGTTCGGATGATGTAGTCATCCTCACTTGCTGTAGTCATCCTCACCATCGCCGGGGATGGCTTAAGTACGTTAAAGAGAAGAGAATAGCAGATTTGTCAAATGCTTTGGTATAATATGTGCTTCTGGTTCCGTACGCGATGGTCCAATCACACATAATGTTTCTGTTGTAACTGCTGGCCTGTGTGTACAGAAAACACATTGAAGTACTGGTATCCAAAATGAACTGTAGCAACACTAGAATCTTATGGTTGAACTCTTGAAAGAAAATAATAACATCTTACCAGGGCCCATGAGTTATTGTACAATGTTTATAATACTAGTCTGCTGATAAATGAATACTGCTCCGCTGATAAATAAACTCTAGTTTTGAAGTGTTATTTTCTCCCCTACTCTGAAATTTCCGCCCGCAGCGCATCCACGGTTTGTCCGAACAGGAGAATCGGTTGGCCACATGGGTGACTCCACCACGAGAACAGTGCGGAATTGCTGAGGGCATTTGCGGATCTATCGCGGTGTATGTGTTTTACTGGTACTAATATCGTAGGTGAATTACTCGGTTTGAAGTGAATTTTAAGCCATGCACAGGCAATTTCTTATCAATTATGCTATTAGCCATCGCACACTGTCATTATTGGTCCTTTTATTCATGCCAGCGAAAGTAAACTTTACCTGGTTGGGATGCACGCGAAACTTTGGCTAAAATAGTAAATATGCGTCGTGCCTAACCAAGAGAGAAAAGGTGTCGATATTGCAGCTTCTTTCACTTAAATTACGCCTTCAAATGGGTGCATGATATATTGCAATCCACTTGCAACAGTGAGATGATTCTAGGTTCCAGTTCCTAGCCGTATGAAGCGATGTAAAAGGCAGTATACGGACATTTTGTCCATGAATCTAGGATTGCGAGCCCGCTACTGGACATGGTTGGCTGCGGCAGTGTTGATCCTATCGGATTTCTAGGCTCATTTCCCGCACATCCAATTGTTATCCTGAGGTAAAAATTAGAGGAAGTATGAAGAGGTGTGAGGATTCGAACCGGGGCCACCGGCTCGGCACCACTTTTCTCGTTATGGTCTGTCGCTTATTTGACTCCCCACGGAAAAGTTGCAAAATCTCTTACTCGTTTTTTAATGGAAGAAAATAAATATTTTAGGGCCATTTTAGCGGAGTATGCACGCACATGTTGCAAGATTTTGATATCCGTCAACAAGCTTTATTCAAACAATGTGCAAGAACTGTGACTTTCTATTATATAACAATAAATGCTTAATGTCATTAGGCTAGTACAATTGACATCTTGTTTTTGGATTCATCGGTGTTCCTGGAAGACAGTGAAACGCCTCGGCGAACTCGGGCCTATTTGCGAGAACATTATTAACGCTGAAATTTGTTTGATATATGCTTGTAATTGAATTACCTAAAAGCAGTTAAATATAGCACAACTCAATTGCGGTGCGATGATTCAAAACCAGCACCTGTGATAACTTTCACATTTGATATTTTGAGTGAACTCTGAACCCAAACAGAACCCTGAATCATGGTCACAATAGTTTTTCACACACACACACATACACACATAACACATACACACATAACACATACATACATAACAGATGCACACATAACACATACACGCCTACACACATACACACATATACACATATACACACGCATACACACATACACACATACACACACATAACACACATACATACACACACATACACACATACACACACACGTACACACATACACACATACACACATGCACGCACATACACACACATACACACAAACACACACATACACACATACCCACGTACACACACACATACACACATACAAACACAATTGATTCCTACTTCGATTTACAGATATTTCAGTTCACTTCCATCCATAATCATTCAAAAGTGTTAACCAGTGGTTGTTTCCACCTGTGTGAAAATGGATAGGTTTGGCGTATGTGTTCATTACCGTCTAAAGGGTAAGAGGCGGGTATGATGATGCTAGAAGGAAGAGAATGGTTCGAACGGACGGGGATTGGCGCAGAACTGTTGTACTCCGGCAAGAAACGGGTCCATAGCTATGCACGGATGCAGGAGCTCACAGTAGAGGTTCAGTATTATCCGACATATAAGGCTAGTCATGCTGATTTAGAAGTCTCGAGCCTTTCCAAGCTGGATGAGAGCCTCAGATGAGAACACGCAGACTTTGACCGGCAAATCAACTGACTGGTAACAGTTAGTTGTGAAGATTGTGAAGATATACATAAATATCTCATGTGTTGCCTGAAGAAGCTTTTCCGCTGTGAATAACAGGAAATCTGAAACCATTTGCGGGAACGCTAAAGAACGCTAATGATCGACCCCTCGAGATGTGTAAAGGTGATAAAACGTAATCAAGTGCTGGAACTATTAGGTTGGTCCGAAAGTTCTGCACCAAGATATTTTTTAGGATCTAGAATTCCATAGACTTTGAATCAAAATGGCACTACTTGTGAACTGTAGGACCGCCAGACATCTTGAAGCGCTGGGTTACAGAAAACCGATGACGGGTTGGGTCCCCCACGAAATGAGTGCCTCGCAAGAGTGAGTGTGTGTCAGTCTATGCTGCTGCTCTCACACAGAAGAAACTTTCTCCGCCAACTCATTACTGGAGATGAGAGTTGGAGGCTGTGGGTTAACCATGCACGACAGAGAAGCTGGTCTCCGCGTGACGCACCAATCCAAAACAGCCGAAAGGAGAACTGCACGAACGAAGGTTTTTCTGTGTTGTTGGTAGTATTCCGAGGGAATGCTGTATCGAGAACTGCTGACACCTGGGCTACCGTGACTGCCTAGTGTTTTCAACTACAGAAATTGGCAGACCCAGCTAGCCTGGAGCGAGGAAAAATTGACCATGTTGCTCCACTTCATGACAACGCCCGACCTCACGTGGCAAAGCTTACCCGCCAGAAAATTGCCAAATTAGGTTGGGAAGTTCTACCACACCCTGCTTATTCTCCTGACTTATCCCCGTCAGAATACTACTTGATCGGAGCCCTGAAGGTACATCCACGAGAAATAAAATTCGCTGATCGGACCAAATCGAAAATTGAGATTTCAAGGTTCTTGGACTCGCAGCTGCCAGAGTTCTTGACTTCTGGAGCTGAAGCTCTAGTGAAGCGTTGGCCATACCTCACGGATCATGAGGGTGATTACTATGTTACTTGATATCTATTCATAATGAACTTGAGATTCTTTGAAAAAAGTATGAAATTAGGTGCAGAAAACTCGGACCAACCTAATCTAATACTTCCGGCGACTTTGGATGGCCTGAAATGGGTGTGATAGGGTAAGAGCGCCTATTACAAGCCCATGCCTACGTGATTGCTCTGGAAGAAACTTGTTTTTATATCTTTTTCAATCTTCATGGAAAATTCTAAAACAACAACCGTAAAGGGAGAGTTGTTAATACAGAAATGGCTTTATTTTTGAAAAAAAAATCCTACGGACGTAGATATGAGAATATGTAGAATCCATCGAACACTACAAATATGTGCTCATCGAACATGGAACAGCACGTACTCTACTTTTTTACACATTCCCTGATTATGGTGAAGATCTTAGTAATTTTAGTATTTTCAACGTGTTGAAATCTTTGAACTAACGAGAAGGTATGTATGTATGATACTCAGCAAATTCCAAGGACTGCAATGAGCATCTCGGATAAGGATGTAAGCTTTAGCTCCTTTTCCACGGAAACGTCCGCCAAACCCATCCCTTATCTCTGATGTTCATTGACGATACATTCGGCGAGTGAATGTGTTTGGCAATATGATTTACGAGATAAAATTTTGCTTGGCCATATGATTTACGGGAGAATGAGTGAAGAGCCTGTTTGGCGATACATTTGGCAAGAGAATCTGTTGACGATACATTTGACGAGGTTTGCTTGGCGATACAAATGGCAAGGTTTGCACGGCGATACATTTAAGGCCCATGGCACACTTCACAGCGACCCCGTCGCGGTGAAGAAAATGAATGGAAATGAAGAGAACAAAATGTTACGAGTTCTGATATCTTATCACACAGTTTGCATGAAATACCGTGCTGGCATAGGAGTCACTGTG
>KN726753.1:1265-13089 GCA_000816745.1 Ancylostoma duodenale
TGTATTACCAAACAAGAAGTCCCGTAAAGTGTATTGCCAAACAAAACTCTCCAGGCAAAACTTTCCGATTGTATCGCTACACGAATCTTGCCAATTGTATTGTCAAACAAAAGGGTTATCAACCGCGCAAAAGTTTCGACATCATCGGAACCGTACCATGGTACCAATCTTCGGAGTCCGCTACCTTACCAGATGAGCCATCAGGATCGACATATTCGATGGCTAAGCCTCCAACTAGGAATGAAATGAACGCCTTATCAGAATACCCGTAAAATGTATCGCCAATGAATATCACAGTATTCACAGTCTCACCGAGGCGCGCGTGTGGTAAGTGTCTGATAATCGGTGCGCTCCAGCGGTAATAACGAGGTAAACCTCGGCTATGAATGAGTGGGTATATCTCTCAGTCCGGTGTTGACGTCAGGATTCTACAGATGTCGCCCACGATCCAACACAATCATTTTTCGTGTCACAGACAAGAGGGTGTGGAACGCTACACTGGAAAGGGCGGTGTCGCTGAGCTCTTCGATTGGCTGGTTGCGTGAATTGACCAGTCCCGGAGCTATCCGCCCTCTGCATATATAACGCTCCACACCCCAGACAAGACAATCACCTCGTTACAAGTTAAACACAGTGAAGAATTTAAATCATTTGAATGTACAGTACTTCTAGTGTTCTTACAATTTATACTTAGCCCCTCGTTTCCTATGGCGCTGCATTGTTTTTCACACGGACTGTACGATCGGCGAGAAGCGCAAAAGCCGAGGGTATATATGGAAGGAAGAAAGACCGATCGGGGTGTTGGACCACTGAGAATTGTCACTACAGGAGAGCCTCTAACCGAGGCATTTCATCATTCTCTTGTCATCTCTGCCTCCTGATCTTATTCGCATTCCTATACGGTTACTCTGTGTTCCCTCCAATAAACATTTTTTTGCGTTTGTAAGTGGGTGATGGAAGTATACATCTTAAAATGTAATCCATTGTTTTCAGGTTAGATTACACCAGCAACAATGAGTTTCACATGATTTGCACGGCAGGATTTCAAGTAGAAAATATCAACAAAAAAGTTTATTTGGGAAGCACATGACTCTATAAGTTATTTATTCGCATCGACAGATGGTGGACGAGTCGATGAAATTCGTTTATCAGTGTATTTCTGCTAATTAATGCTTCCTTCTGGTGTTTGTCTTGGTATTGGTCGGATTGGTGCGTCCTCGTTTTTGTACGATTCCCCGTGCCTTAGCTGCCGACTTCCTTGATATCGCTCGCTTTTTCACTTTGCGAGTGACAAGTTTTGTTTTCTTGTTGGCTTGTGCATAACTTCCTCCACTTCCAGTGGTTCCACCAGCCGCGGGTGAGCTGGCGGCTGCTCCACTGCCACCGGTGCTCACAGATGCAGGGCCTGCACCTTCGCTACCTGCAGTACTGGGTGGTTTTTCCAAATAAGCATCACCGCCGGCAGTACCCGCTTCAGGACCTGCAGAAGCAGCAGCTGAAGTAGGTGCTGCAGCTGAGGCTCCACTAGTTGCTCCACCAGCAGCTGGTCCCCCTGCTGAGCCAGCTGCTGCTGCCGGAGCTGCTTGGCCACCTGCACTGGCCCCAGCAGCAGTACCAGGAGTAGATAGATGACCATCAACAACTGCTGGTCCAGCAGCAGCTGCTGCTGGAGTGGGTGCGGCTCCTGTACCACCAGCTGGAGATGTTGCTCCGCTTGCGCCAGAGGTTCCTGCCGCTGATGGTCCGGCGGCTGCATATGCTCCAGCACCTCCAGTGGCTGATGGTCCGCCACTGGGACCTGCTCCAGTTCCACCACTTGATGCAGCTCCTCCACTTGCAGTAGAAGGTTCTGCACCTGCGCTCTCGGTCAATGGTGCTTCACCTGCTGCTGGAGCTGGTCCAGCCGCCGACGCTGCGCTGACGGCGGACTCGGCAGATGGAGCTTCAGCCTTCGATTCACCGCCACCAGCAGATTCGCCTCCAGCTGCCAAAGCTGCTTCTTCACCTACTCTAGGAGGACATGGACAATACGCAGCATCTGCACCGGGTGCTCCATCTGCTCCTGGTGATCCTGGTGGTCCAGCAGGACCCGGAGTGCCATCTTTTCCGGGAGGACCAGGTGGTCCAGGTGGTCCGGGCGCTGAAGGAGGCTGGGCGTACGCTTCTCCTTCTGTAATGAGAAAATTTTGCGTGAATTCCGGAGATCTTAGTGATCTGAAGATGGAAAAGATGGGTATCTATCAAAGAAAAATACAAAATGAAATAACTGCAAAAAGGTGTTCGACTGACTTGAAGTGTGGCAAATTTTGACTACCCGTAAAGTATTGTGTTCAATATATAAGTACTCATAATTGTAAAAATATAATTAGGTACCTCCTCCAGCCTCGCCAGCAGGTCCTGGTGGACCAGGCGGTCCCGGTTCTCCCGGCATGTGCTTCTTTCCCGCAGCTCCTGGTTCGCCGTCGGGCCCGGCGTTTCCTGGTGCTCCGTCAGGTCCCGGCGGACCTGGGGGACCCGCTGGTCCCGCTTCACCTGGTCCCGATTCCGACCCAGGTTCTCCCGCAGCGCCAGCATTTCCTGGTGGTCCAGGTGGCCCATCCGGACCCGGTGGTCCTGCTTGACCAGGAGGGCACTTAATGAAGTTGGTATTTTTGAGGTCAATGGAAAATGGTACAAAGTTGATGATCACCTTGATACATTCCTTAGGCACGTCACCGAAGTCCATCTCGCTGCCAGGCACGCCAGGTTTGCCATCCTTTCCGGGTGAACCATCATCTAAATATGCACTCTGGATTAAAGACGTTACCATCTCACGCCAAACAAAGTAACCCTACCTCCAGGGGTTCCATCGGATCCTCGTGGACCTGGTGGGCCTGGTGGGCATGAAGGTGTAGGGCATGCTAAGAAATATAGATCTTGGTTGCTTTTAAACGGAGAAGTAAAGTCTTCCGCGAAAGAAAAACTGCATTAAACTAGTACCAATTATTACTCACTACATGCCTGACCGCCAACTCCGCCACTGGGACCACCCGCTGTGCCACCAGGACCGCCTGCAGCGCCAGGACGACCTACTGCAGCCTCTCCTTGGACGCCAGGTGGTGCTTCTGCGTACTCTGAAGTAATTCCTTTTCTTTTCTCTAAACTTTCTAGAAATTTTGCCCAGTATAAAAAACTTGAAAGAAGCTTACGCGCTCTAGCAGTTCGAGCAGCTTGCTGACGTAATCGGCGATTGTGGAAGCGTCTCGCTGCCCTTGCGGATCGATGGTGATCTTCCGTCATAATCTTATTCCAGATATCGTTCGACTCTTCCTGGATACATTTTTGTATTACGACAAGGACTTATTACATCTACAGTTACATACTTTAGCTGGTTTTGATTGCTGGAAGAAATTTCCATAGCTTCTTCCAAGAAGAAGAAGAAGGAATTTTCATAGCTAGCAGTGACAAACGCAGACGGAGAGGGTATTGGGGCGGGTAGAAAAAAATAGGGGTTTGATGACCTGGACCCGCCAAATTTCAAGAAGAAAATTGTTAAGAGATTGACTTCAAGTCTGAGTAAAAAAAAGTTCGCAAAATAACAATAGAATGACTAATTAAAAGTAGACTAACAGAAATTTCTTAGACCTCAGTTCCCCCTGCTCTGAATTCACGTACTTATTACAAGCAACGAATTCTGGATGTTGTTTTTCAGGTGTTTTTGAAGTTGAAGCCCAAATTCAGGATATGCGTATATGGAACTTGGAAATACAAAGGAATTTCGGGGATGCTAAAAATAACGAAATGATGTGAAAAAAAATCACTAGTCGTACGTCTTGAAGACTTTCCAGAGATGGAAATATGTATGATGGTGGGATGACCCCTGCGAGTTCTTGCCAATATTTTATATTAGTTTCTTATCCTGATCTAAGGTTATTCGTCGGTAACTATGTATGTCTTGAGAGAGTGCACAGATGGAGAGAAAATCGTTACAAATCCTATCGAACATGTAGAAAACTCACCTTAAAATCTGCCATTCTCTTCACAAAGTCGTCTTCGAACTGTGTCATATCGACGAACATCCAAGCAGTGGCCAGGAGCGCAGTCACGAGAAGTGCTGAGCTGCTAGCAACAGCGAAAGCTAGCGCTGTGCGTGACATCTGAAGCGTGGACGATCCAAATGAGCAGTTGGTGCTGGATTTGAGAGCTTACTTCGTTCTGTTGGCAGATTTGCTTTTATAGCGTCGGAAATCTGCGTCATCAGGTGTGTGATCTTTCGTTCACAACAAGTCATCCATGAATGTCCATAGAGCGCCTAGTTTTGCAATCGGTCACATCTTCAACTGCTGTAAGAGGCAGTTTTATCGCGTCCAAATCTTGCGGGCTAACGCAGTATAAAGCCGGAAAAGCGGACGCAGCGACTGATTTGCTTTTCGCCCGTCTGTGAGTTCAGACTTCCTCGACTCCTCGAACCCAGCCTTTGAATGGTGTCCAACGGCACAATTGCCACTGCCACTGCAGTGTGTGCAATTGGAATATCCGTCTGTATTTTCTACATAGTCGCGCTCGTGAACGACATCAACAATTTCGTCGATCATGTGAGGGAAGACTTGGACGTGTTCAAAGTGAGTTGCGTCTGTTTTTAGGCCGAGGGTTGGGGTCTTTTTGAGAAAAAGTGGTTTTTGAAGCCTTCATACATTGTATATAAATTATAATACATAGTAGAACCTTATAGTCCTTACGCGCAATCGGCGGAAAATTTTCGAGCCGACGCGGCCCTCTTCTGGGGCCGTCCGGTCGATATCGGTCAGCCACAGGCCTCAAAGCTTCAAATAAACTTCAACTGAAGAAAAAAAATGAAAGAAAAACACTCACATGGGCCAAAAATCTGACGAACGAAGGAGATCACTGCCACAAGAGGGCCGCGCCGCGCACGCGCCGCATGTTGGGCGTGCTCGGAAATTTTACGCCGATTGCGCGTAAAGACTCTATGTTAGCTAATAGAAATCTACGTAGGACCAATACCGTAGATAGAGCGTTTGCAAAGGCCGTAGACACTCACAGCACTCGGCAACGTCACACCACGTGGACGGAGTTATAAAAAAAATTGCCTTTTGCTAGAAACAAGCAATTAAGCGTATAGTCAAGTCTAGCTTTTCCTATGTGCAAGAGAGACGTTAATGTTCTTCCCGACTTTTGTGCAAGATCGCCGTTCAACGGCAAGGTCTGTGGGAATGTTCGTTTCCCGGATTTCCACTGGAATCGTCGCCCATGAGGACATCCCAGACAAAACAAGACAAAAATTCCTGAAAAAGCTCCACACCTCACGATTTCCACCGACGAATTGGGTATGGCGTTCGCAAAGTCCGTGCTTTCAATTAACGCCGTACCGCGTGCATCACATACTGTCAGTTGCAGTGTCGTAGGGCAAAATTCACATTGAAAGAGCTGCACATAATCCTCTTCATGGCGTGGCCTTTTAAATTTTTGAATTTGACTGAGATTTAGTATGATCTATATCTCTATGAACGCTTTGTGTAGCTAGAAGGAATATTCGAATGAATCGAATGTAGGTTACAGATTTTGGAACTTCCTCAAGGATAGAGAAGTAATTCCATAATTAGGACGCTGTCGCGATAATTTCCAGGAAAAGTCGGATGATGCTTGGCGGGAATTGATGCCTTCTACACGCTCTTTCGTCACACCACAAATAGAGTCAATTTTTGGAAGAGCAAAGAGGCAGTACGAAATAGGAGGAGGTTTCGCTTATTTATTCTTTTCTTCGTCTCATTTGTTTTGTGACATCACACACTAGCAGAATCATTGTATTTATCAAATTCACTTGTTCAGAAGCAGGAGCCGCGCAGTGCAACTGTGCTCCACCTGCTTCAAACTGTCCACCAGGCCCACCTGGACCACCCGGACAACCTGGAGAACCTGGGTGTGAGTCGTGAACTTTTCGTAACTTCGAAAACCGTTCACTAAATATTTGGGTAATTTTCAGCCGATGGAGAGCCCGGTCCAAGTGGTCAAGCGGGAATATCTGGAATGTCACAAATGGCTGACATTTACCCTATGATGAAGGAGTGTGTGAAATGCCCTCCCGGACCGCCAGGCCCTCCTGGCCCAGACGGAACAGCGGGTCCTCCAGGTCCCGGGGGACAACCCGGCAGAGATGGACTCGTTGGGTCTGCTGGTCCTCCTGGACCTCCTGGACCACCTGGAGATGCTGGGCCTGATGGAAATCCCGGAACTGCAGGAGCACCTGGAAACCCAGGAAGTCCTGGAGAAAACCACTCACCGGGATTGCCGGGAATCGCTGGACCTCCTGGGCCACCGGGACCACCTGGAAACGATGGCACTCCTGGAAGCAACCCAGGTAATTTGAATATTTTTTCAAAGCTGGAATACCATGAAGAAAGCTCGAAGAGTGGTGACAGGATACACTTCTTAGAATTTCAGGACCCGGAGCACCGGGACCAGCAGGCCCACCCGGACCACCTGGAAAAGCAGGAGGTGCTGGAACGCCCGGCGGTCCTGGTGCACCTGGAGGAGATGGTGCACCAGGTTCAGACGCCGCCTACTGTCCTTGTCCTCCTCGAATTGGAGGTTTGCAGTCTGGTGCCGCGCCGTCGGCTACTCCACCAGCAGGCGCAGGAGGAGGCGCCGATTCTTATGGAAGAAGCATCACAAAGTGGAAGATATAAGTCCAAAAATGAAGTTCGAATTCGATTAAACCATTACAATTTGTGCAAGATGTTCTATGTAAATACTGTACAAAAATTATCCCCAGCGTAGCTAAATAAATGGCAGAACTTAAAATGAAGTAGCTAGTGAAACAATGGAGAGATCTACCTATTTTTTAAACTTCCATACTGGATAAGAGAAAAGAACATTACCAAGAACTTCAAGCTAGGCTCCTTCGAGCGATCTCTAAAAAATTCTAACCTGAGCTATCATTTTCCCCTGAGATTATTAAGTTTAGAAGAACAAGATCAACAATGCATACAGTGATACTCGTGCAAATTCATGAAGGGATTGGAGCGGTGGCTTTGTCAAGGTTACGTAACGAAGGCGCATGGGTGAAACATGCTGCAGACCGACACAGGATTCATAGATTCGGAAAGGTGACGCTACCGGAATAATAAGTAGGGTGATGCAAGCAGGAATGTTTAAAGAGTAGACAACAACTCAGTTTAACCTACATATGTTAATGCGTTACGCTCTGAAATTCTTGTGACATGGCCTCTAGTGAAGGGAGTTTCTCGTATAGCAGCGTTACATACACGGCGTCGAGATAAAAAAAAGATTGGATACGTTGAAAACGGCTATCTCTAACTTCTTCGCTTCAGATTCCTTTAAGTTTTCAACGTAGAGCATCATGGCCTGCTCATGTGGTGAAAAATGATCCTTGCTAATGATAGGAATTACACTGTTTCCTAAGGTTATTTGTTGTTGTAGTTGGAAGAGAATATGAAGACAGCGGAAACTTCCTGCAAAACTTTCACGGCGCCCTAATGAAAGAGGGCCTCGCGTCAAACTTTGGTCAGTAGAGCATGATGTGGTTCAGCCGGATAACTACCTATATATAACGGCTCACTAGGATAACAACAAATTCATTACACCTCATTAGCCTGTTCTCTTGAATTGCTCAATATTCTTGAACCACCTGCTATTATTTCATGTGAAAGATGCAGCGGAAATTGAGAAAATCTGGTACTCGTAAAGAGTAATGCAAGAGCTACAAAATTGATCACGATGAACAGTTGAACAAAGCTCCAGCTCCAGTTCGAAAATAAAAACAAACAAAATGAAAGAACTATACGAACTTCTTGTCCAACCCAATAGGAATATACATAGAATCGTACAAACCTCTTCGGTCCCAAACATGGTCGCAGCTCTATTTTCCCAATTGAGAATTTTCAAAAATTTTGAGGAGAAAGCACTTCCACAAGAAAACATTCTTTGAATTTTGCAGCAAAATGGTTCACCTCTGAGTTCATGAATGAAAAACTTGCAGACTTTTAGACCCTGCCTTGCGAAGCCTTGCTTGTCATCTTACCACTGCCTCAGGTCGCATTCTTGTGTAGAAAAACGCATTCGTGACACCCTAGCAAATCCTCGTTAATGAAATTCGTTGCTACTCCATAATATCCTGTTTAACGGAGACGGCAGGCGTCTCGAATGTATTAGCTTGTCAAATAAGCACATGAGTTTTTTTCCTCAAATTTCGAAGTTCCATGAGAGGCGAGGGGTCTGTGGTTGTTGGTGACAGTGGACAAGATGACCGGTTTGGTCATCTGTTGTAAGTGGGCTCCGCCTCTTGTAGTTAAGCTACGTCCATCCAATTTTTTTCTTGGCCGTCTAAGGGGGGGGGGGGGGGGGGGGCGGCCCAACTCAATTTGATCGGTACTGTCAGCTGTAACATACTCTGTTTACAAGACAAAAGTTCTGAGCCGCATCAATCGCTTTTCGATCACGGGAAAAGGCGAAATAAAACGTTTGAGAGACGAAGTGATGAATGAGTTTTTTGCATCATGGGGTGCCCGTTCCTTATGACCACTACTCGGACGAAACTATACTTATCGGAAAACGATCACAACTGTCATATAGATGAAAATAAGCGCTTTCAAATGAGCAGACACTCCTGATGAAACAAGCGCGAACTCATTTGACAACCTAATAATATTGCTCGAAATTTTTAGTGAGAGTTGATAGAAATACCTGGAAAGAGCTTGAAGTGCTTGAAATGTTATTCGTCCGTAAATGGTATCATTCTGGCTTTCTCTCTGACGGTTGCTTAATCAATGACGATGACACCGCGAAGACACTTGAGATGGAGGAGGATGATACATATCAATGAGGTATCACATTCTTTCATAATTTCATTTTGAGATTGAATTTGTGAATACGAAAATTTTGACAAATGTCAAGCTGCATAGGTTGTTTGCAAAGTTTCCCGTTTGTCAACTTTGCACATGCCTCTTTTTGCCCCTTTTTTTTCAAATTTGTGCTTGTTAGTGTGTCGAATTTTGCCTAAGATTTTCGGGGAAAATTGCTGTCAGTTTCGTGAGGAGCTTGTTGCATTTAAACATGTTTTCAAGGAAACACACTGTAGAAGTTTTTTCACTTTAATTTGGTGGGTAACACCAACGATGAACAGCGCTGATTGACCTTGAGCCAGTGTTAACACGGTGTTACTTTGAATTCACGTCGACTTGTTGCATGAAGCGATGGCGATGATCACGGTCCATGACATCTGCTGCTGGTGCACATAAAAAATTGCACGTCACATTATGAACACTTTGAGATTTGCAAATTCAGAATAGTCTGCCTTCGAGCTTTTTGTATTTATATCCTTTCTTTACAACGCCTTTACCCACTACCTAATTGTCAGATTCATGAATGTATTTACTATGATTTCCACTTTCTTAGATTATCCCATACTCTTATCAATCCAATTCTGCATAATCGACGCTCACGACGTCGTCGTCGGCGTCGGGAACCCTGCGCGCACCCTAAAGTGACGCTCTCTATAGATGTGGTTCAATGTAGGTTTGAAAGAATACCTACTAATTTTCTTAGTTCTCTGCTCACGTAAATCTTAAACTAACAGTCGTTCTAAGCGTGTACCGTACTAGACATTGCTCATTGGAAACTGTCGGATGAGCAGAGTTTAGAACCAGCACGGTTTTACAGTGCCGCTCTTAGGCGTGATTAGCATGTCTTTTCAGGTGTATCAAGAACAGCTTGGAGGCTACCTGTGAACCCGTTTCGAATTCTGCAACCGGTACATTATTTGCATTTCGACTTTTTTTTGTTCTCATTCCTATTTTGTGATTGTGAACTGGCTGTACAGAAGAACCTAATTCCATCCCTTAAACTATTGGTTTCCTCTATCCCGCGGTATTTGATTTAAGGAAGATATTATATCGGTACTAATAAATACGTGAATATGCAGTGTATTCACATTGTTGTAAACCAGAAGACACGAAATTATGAAAAAAGTACTAGGAACGTTAATGTTGTGAGAAGAGGGTTACAAGAAGAAGTGTTATTATGAATAACTAGACGGCATGCCCGGCTTCGCTCGGGTGTTTTACTACCCCCGGCTAGTTCACACTGATGAGGGTAATATTTTGTGATCAGTGTGCTAACAAACCTAACAGGTCCTTCTTCACCATAACATTTGCGAAAAGCTATTTAAAGTATTCGGGAATAATTCCATGGAAGGTGCTTACCATATTTGTGTTCAGGGTGTTCGGAAACCCATCAAGCGTATTCCCACCCATCCTTGTGCAAAAGCGAAGAGATCAATAAAGCGATACTCCCGTACATTTTGATTCTATTAGGTTGATGCAAAAGGGATGGCGCTTTTTCGCGTTAACTCTATTTTCTTTCGCAACTTTAATGAACGATAACTTCGGCAAACTATAAAGGTAATAATTAGCAGCGACCACTGCTTATCGTAAGTATGAGCAGGTCCTTGACGCCGTACGTCTATTTCTCGTGGAGCAGCGAAGCCAAGAACAACAAGAACCTCGTCTTTATATCGTCATGTTTGGCGAATTTTTTCTTCCGGAGTAAGAATTTCTAAAGTTGGGAAAAGCGGTAGAAATACTGCGATTTTCTTGAAGAGTACGATGACTACACAAAAGTTCCCATTTTAAGTTATCAAAGTTCCAGCCAGCTCTCGGAAGCAAATTTTGGCCGAAATTTGGTTTGCAGAACATGGGCTTTTGAGAGTCTAAAGGGTTTTTCCAGCAGACAGTTTGCGACTCTTTGGGGCCAATACGGCGCTAGGTGTTCCTTGAAGGTGTGCTTTCTGAAAAGTAGGTTGGAGAGAGCCTTCCAGCAAGAATCCTAGGAATAACAAGGAAAATGCCTCAAAAAGTGCTCATCCACATTTCTCCAACAGCGAAGCCGTTGCACCGGGGCTCACATATGGAGCGAGTACTGACATCATAATCTAATACAATGAAGATGTTATGGACTGCATGTCCTGTAGTGTGACAGAAAAGTCAAGGAAATCTGAAAAGTTGAGAACGAGTTTTCTGGAGATTTTCAATTATTTCACGTCTGTTAACTGCAAGAAAAATCTCTCATACTGTCACAATGAAAGAGCTTCCTTTGCTCTACAAGTACGTTACCATACCTGGATGTAATGCTTTGTCTAAGCGAAATTATATGTTCTTGGAAAAAGTGGCGCCATTCCTTTTGCATCAACCTAACAATATCCGCGCTTGACGCATTCAAGAATCGCAGTAGGTACGTCTTCACCGACCCCCGGCGAAAAGGTGCGAAAAACCAATAGAATCGATAAATCAATGAACGAGCACTTGCGTGCGAAACGGTTGTCATATTCGTGTTCAGAGTATTGGAGAATCCCAGTAGACATGTCCCCACCGACGCCTGTACAAAAATGATGAAAAATCAATAAAATCGATAAATCAATACTTTCGCTCAAAATGGTTGTTATAATCGTGCTGAGCGTATTGCGGAACCCCAGCAGAAATGTCCCCACCGACCCCTGTACAAAAATTATGAAAAATCAATAAAATCGATAAATCAATATTTTCGCTCGAAATGGTCGTCATATTCATGTTCAGCACGTTGGAGAACCCCAGTAGACATGTCCCCGCGACCCCTTGAACAAAAATTTCGAAAAATCGATGAAATTGATACAATCGATAAATCAATCGATAATCCCAGGTGCAAAGTAGCCTATAACCTCCGCCGGCACGTTAGCAAATGTGCAAAATTTGGTATGGATTGGTTCATCCTCCGCGATTTCTATAAGGAACACACACACACACACACACACATATATATATATATATATATATAT
>KN726753.1:21795-33589 GCA_000816745.1 Ancylostoma duodenale
TAATGAGCTATAGAAAATGCGTGACATGGAGCAAAAAAGTGTGCATGTCGGAACTGATTAAAACGTCTCTAAGGGTAAAACGATTGAGATCAGAAAAAAGCATTAGCTCTTTCAATTCGCATTCCTTAACCATAATTTTACGCTCCCAGTTATGGTTTTGGTTATGGAGAAATTGGGAGGATCAAATGAGTGTTCAGAAGGAGAGATCAAAAAAGAAAACTTCGCACCGTGGAGCTTTCATAGCTGTACATGACATGGGCCCATGATCTGCAGCACATTTTTGGTGCCTTTCTAATTTTCTCCTATTCTTTCGCTTAGAAAACTTTGTGAAAACTTATTTCAAGCTACATGTGACTCCACATGCTGCCGATGACCGCGACTGCTTCATCATGATCATCCACAACCTCTACATCCAAAGCTTCCTCTTGCAAATCGTCGATTCCGTGGTGCTAGCCAGAAAAAAGGTTTATGAGAACATATAACATTCAAATCATCTTCAAACGAACATAGGAGACCGTAAAACCACCTAAAAGGGCACGAAGATGCACCAACTCCTAAGAAAAAACACGGAGACATATGCGAAATCCAGCGCGCGCCATTCTCGAAACTCCGCCGCCGTAACGCACGTCATTACGACGCGTAGTGATGGCGAATCTGAAATGTCCTGCGTTTAGCGCAGAGGATGTCCGAGTCGGCGATTTATGCAGAAATACTCACCTATTTTCGCGTACGGGACGCAATATAGCAGGACGATGATTACGTCCTTCTAGTTGGAGGCTACTGTTGAGCAGCAGAAACGCAGCTCGAGCACAATACTCCAGGGTGTAGTTTATTTTTTGGGGAAGCCGTCTTCCTACTCATGCTGTCATCCTCCGTTCAACTGCTGCTTCCCAAATTTAAAGGCGACACCCATCGAAATCCTCGACTCCGAGCTGAACCACTTATAGTGGAATACATCGTCAGCACATTACAAAAGTTCACCGAACAAAAAGAATTACGACTTATAGTCTATTAGCTCACAAAGCGAGCCAGATCCGACTTTGACCGCAATTACGACCTCATCAAGCTTAGCTTGAACAAAAAAAAATAAGAAGTCCCCTTTGACCTGGAGAAAAACCTACGAAGCCCCCACCGTAGACAAACAAGTTAATGAAAATTTGTGTGGGGAATGGAGACCGTGCTGCAGACCGCTTTTTACCTAATTTTTTTTCACTGTAACCAGACGAAAGCAGCAATTTTATTATTCGTTAGACGAACAGCCTCTCCTGAAGTTAACCGTAACAATACAATTGGAAATAGTTGATTTCCAGGAATGTAGTCTGGTGAAAATTCTTTGCACCGGTGTTGAACCCTAAATTTTAGAGTAAATTTAGGGTTCAGAGAATTCCGGAGCAATATCTCATTTCAAAATCAGTCAATTCCAACTTCCTTCGGCAGTAGAATGCAGAGTAGATCTGTAATCTGTCTACAAATTTTGAGCAGAATTTGTTCAGTACCAAGTAGTCATAGTCAGTCAGTAGTAGTCATTCTCTACACACATTTTGATTTTGCAAATTCTCGCAAGTTTCGACCTCTATGTTCTCTAATTCTACTCCTAGAAAGCCTGAATTTCCCTTCCTCGCGCTCCTTTATTGTGAGGGTGGAGGGGGGGGGGGGTGGAGCTAGGTGAGGAGGTAGGTTATATTCCAGATAAATAGAATTTAGAGCTTTTCGTGTTGTCACCATTTCGAATAACTAGATTCCTCACTCTTTTCGAATTGTTCATATTTGGAGTACCTCAGCGTTTTGGATTTTGCAATTAGTCGATGTTTGTTTCAAAGGACTTAGAACATCTTATTCAGAACTTTTCTCGATTTGACTTGGTGGAGTCAGATGCGTAGTGTTAACATGATGAGCAAGTGAGATTTCTGCTAAAAGGGGAAACCGACACTAGAAGTTGTTGAAAATTAATTTCCGATTTGCATGATTAAAAGACATAGCTCATTAGTAAAAGGAAGCTCATTTTTACATATGTATGTCTTAGTATTTCAATTTAGAATGTAAATTATATGAAGCATGTTTCGAATCGATATCGGTTCCTCATGTAAGGTCACATATCTGTGTATATATGATTCCCTGCAGCCCTGCCTCGGGGATATAGGAAGTCATAGCTCACGACATAAAGTGTGAAACCATGGCCTAACATGTAATACACTAGCTACCCTCCTTTAGTGGATGTAGTTGAAGTCGAAAAGGTACTTTGAAAGGCTATCATAACAGGATACTACAGTTCTGATTGAATTTCGAATGCTGTGAACATTTCATTTCAGAAAGTAAGGCTCGGTGACAAATACACAGGGATTGTCAGAAGTTTTGCGGAAGAGAAATCAAAATAAAACGAATGAGGAAACCACATACTTTGAAACATCCTCGAACGCTCCAAATTAAGTAATTCTACACCCAGACAAACTTTCGGAACTTCCGCGGAGCTTGCCGACTTTCGGAACTTCCGCGGAGCCTGATTTACTATTGGAGCCCGATTTTCGCAACTTCCGCGGAAATATGACGTCACTCGTCGATTTTTTCAGAAGTTCCGCGGAAGATCCGAGTGGAGACGAAGAAAAAAAAGTAGATTCGGAACTTCCGCGGAGCTCGACACTTTTCGGAACTTCCGCGGAGAGGGATAAATAGAATGATCCGAGAAAGTAACATATCAACTGGCATGTTTTCGTCCAATTTTTGTAGTGATGTGTTCTTGCTTGACTTCAGCTAGCCAAATAAGAAGCCGAGGTAGAATACGAAGTTTTTTCCGCTATTTTTTCTTTGAAATTTACATCGGAATGCCTCAAAAATGACATCCGTAATGTCGAATTTCGGGTAAAGCTCGTGTCAGATAAATGTACCCCCTGGGATTATTCCCATAAATGCGAAAATTTGAAAGATTTTTACCAAAGAGGAATGCTTCCATGTTGTCATTGAAGTTGAAACCTGACGCAGATACGTAGCATAATCAGAGGGCGAACCTGCCTGAGGCTCATCTTCAGAAGATGAGGTCACAGATCACAAGTTGCATAATTTGAGCTACGTGGTGAAACGGCTTTTGATGGGGTTCGTGATCCTACATTTTTGGTATCAGGTCGCGTGGAGGTGTTCATCCCTCCATGTTGCTCGAATTTACCTCATCACTCATGTTATGGTTGACTCCATAATGCGCGAAGCAAACCGTTTCGAATCGATCAGCGATGCTTATGGGTCAAAAGGAAAACATCTAATATTTTCTGTGTGGTAGAAGTCGCTCGCTCATTTTTCGAAAAAGGCGCACGTCAGCAAAAGTCGGAAATTTGTTGCCATGGTGAGCGAGAGCATAGCTGCTCAAATAGTTTGCCTGGATTCGCGCATGACAAGTAGGACCTATCTGGAGGAGTCCTCTATCTATACTCGTAGTCTCTGGCTTTCGCATGCATTGAGGTGTTGCCAACGTCTTAAACAAATAACTTGGCGTACATGTGATTGTCATAGTTGTGCTGTTCCAGTTTTTGCTTTATTTCTTTTTAATGGAGCACATGGAGTGCATTTGAATTAATAAATAAACTTCATTTTAGTAATTCCCCCTAAGGATCTTTATGTCACTCTGCACCTTTATGTTATTTTAGAAGCAAAGTCAAGCTTTTGTTTGAAGCGTGTGTGTACATACTAACGGCGAGTCACGTGTTTTGTGCACATCTGCACTCAGTATAGATGTGTGAAAGAAATACTCGTGTAATAATGCTGTGTTACCAGTGAAAATCGGAGAAATTTTTTATACCGCTGTTTCACTGTTCTTGTTGACAAACCACATCGGTATAACAGGGTTCATAGTGGTTTATTCGAGTTATACAAGTTATTTAGCTGCGAAGTAAGCGGACTGTGCACCACCACCTCCTGGGGCTCCGCCACCGCCAACACCGAAATACGCTGACTGTCCAGCTACTCCGCCACCGCCTAGGGGTGGAGTTTTTGCTACTGGTGCAGCTCCGCCGCCGCCTCCTCCACCTACGCCAATGTACGCTGATTGAGCACCGCCTACGCCTGCAGCTCCACCACCAACGCCAAAGTAAGCAGACTGAGAAGGACCTCCTCCTGGCGCACCGGGTGACACGGGCGCTGCAGGTGCTGCAGCTCCTCCTGGCGCACCTCCTATGGCAGTCATTGTCGAGCGTCCTAAAAGGAAGCCTTTGGAGCATCGAGAACATCACTGATGCAATGACGTGATGAATCTACTGTTACCTGCAGGTGCACCACCAACAGCAGTCATCGTTGAAGCTCCTGGTGCTGCAGCAGGCACTCCTCCTACTGCCGTCATCGTGGATGCGCCAGTTCCTCCTACTGCTAAAAAAGGGTAAGATTAAGTTTCTCCGTTCAAGAGGTGACGACTGATAGGATCGCAACCGCATACCTGGAGCGCCACCAACAGCAGTCATTGTTGATGGCAGAGCACCACCAGCTGGAGCGCCAATAGCGGTCATTGTTGATCTTCCTGCTGAAAAAAAATCATTTGGTTGGATTCTGGATGCAACCAGACTTTCGCAATTTTTTACTGGGAGTCTTTCTGAAGTACCCATATCTGAATAGCTCCCACCAGCATAAACGACTATTCAATGTTCCTCCTACGGTTTTCCATAGCTTAAAATATTTTAATCTTCCGAAAAGTTTCACCTGCTGGAGCCCCAACAGCAGTCATCGTCGAAGGTGCTGCTCCTCCCATTGGTGCTCCTATTGCAGTCATAGTTGATCCGGGTGCTGCCCCTGGTGCTCCACCTATAGCCGTCATTGTTGATCCAGGTCCTGCTCCTACTGGTGCTGCCACTGCTGTCATGGTTGATCGTCCTGCTGAAAACATATTGTGCTTCGCACTGAGCAGCTAGAGTTGCATACTATTGTTGCCAGCACGTTCTTACTTATTTTTCTTTCAAATATATCAGCATTGCATGAACACGAGAAAGCAATTAAAATTGTAAAAAAGTAGAATTTACAGTGCGACCCCGATGAATGATCGTAAAACTTGAGCGTGATGATAGTGAATACCTTGCGTTCATATTCAATCTTCAATCTCAGGCAAACTCGGACAATAGGGTCTAAATCCGCTTTAACTTCCAAAATGCTGCGGCCAGAACGCCAATTCTCCTTGGATTTGGAGTGTCGTCCACTCCAAATCGTCCAGAACGTCAAGAGAACCAAATTTCAGCTGATGTAGGATTTACAATGAGTCGAATGTGTCACTGAACTGCCATGTAGGTGAACTGTGAACGTTCGTACGGCTCTGTGCACAGCTCTGTCCATGTGATTTCCGGGGAACAGTTACAGGATACTTGCAGCGTAGTGGCTTACGAGTCCTGAGCGGCCGGGCTGCCCCAACCCAAACAAAACTCGACCAACATCAGAAGAATACTCCTCTTCAGTGAAGTGTTAGAGAAATTGAGGACTGGGAGCTACTGAAGGGAAAAGAACACACTAGCAGTCGAGTTTTTCATTTGGCTGCTAGCTTCTTTTCAGGGAGAAATTGACCGTGATTAGCAAAGAAAGGTCATATAATTCTTTTCGAGCAGGACAATTCCCCACCCTATTTTGAGAATGTAACCCAGGGTTTTCTGAGGATGTTCAGCTGAAGAACCAATTTCATGCGCCCAATTCCCGAAATCTATCCATGTCAGATTACTACCTTATTAGGTCTCTAGAGAACAACATGGGCGAGGAATGCCCACTGAACGTTACCACATGAATGTACAATGAACTCTATGCAGTTATGGCTGGCTTCATTGTTGTCCGAAGAGGTGGATGAGTTACCCAGCTCGCAGCGCTGGGTAGTTCATACAAATGACGAAAATGATTCTTCTTCCCAGCCATATTCCCTAGTGCTGAAGTCGGCGTATCTCGTCTGGTTGCGCCATTTCCTCCGATTAAAAGGGTCGTCTGTGAGCTTCAGTAACCGCATGTCCTCCTTCGAGATCTCGATCTCCCTCTCGCTCAACGTCCAGCCGCGATGGTAATTTCAAGTTGAAATGACAATAGATGTAATGTACAGGGCGGTGCATAATTACTGTCCCAAAATAAAAAATGCATAAAAGTCGTATAAACAAACCAATGCAGGCGATCTCTTAAACAACCATTTAATAACATCTAAGAAAGCAAAAACCAAGAGATCTTTCGATGTGCCCTCCTTTGGCCCGGATGACAGCCTTCAGACGCTTAGGATATGCCCCCACCGCGGCGCGCACGTGATTGCGGGATTTCATTCCGGGCTTTCTTCAAACACTTCCTCAAAGCCTGAGCGCTGGCGTTTTTTTTTCTGACAGGCCTTTTGCTCCAGTATCGCCCAGATTGAGAAGCCCAGGACATTCAGTTCAGGCGAATTAGCCGGCTTTTCTGAGGCGTCTGGCAGGTTGGCTAGGCACCAGTTCTGGTGGACTTAGCGAGATGAGCAGGAGCTCCTTCTTGTTGCAACATCCAGTGGCCGTTTTCGTAGTGCTCGGTAGCCCATGGAAGCAGGTGATCCTTCAATATCTCCAAGTACACGTTTTTGTCGATCCTGACGTCTTTTTCCACAAAAACGAGAGGGTACGCCCGTTTTCTGAAACTCCAGCAAAAACCATCACATATGCTGGACGTAAGTTGCGTGATACAATCCGGCCTGCTGCGTCGGCTTCCTTACTACTTCCTGCGTACACCCTTTCATTTTGGGGATTGTACATCCGCTCGACGGTGAGTAGCTTTTCATCCGTGAAAACCGTGCTCATGTGGGCGTCACCGGCGGCCCTTTCAAGTAGCGCTCGGCATTTTTCACTCTGACATTTCTTCGATTTTAACTGGAACCATGCAACTTTTGCAGCTTGTAAGCTAGCATCCCAAGCTTCTCCTTAACAACTCTGCGGAGGCTTCGCCGCGAGATGCCCAGCTCTGCTGCCATCTTTTTTGATGCTGCGGCATGGATTTATCTCCAAACGTTCCTTCACAATTTTTTTTCATGCGGCCAGTTCTCAGCGTGACAGGACGGCCGGTTCTAGGAAGATCATCAGTCGTACTTTGTTCCAGCATCCGGTACACCAGCTTCCTGTTCACGTTAAGCCGAAGATATACTACCGAAGGTGCCAGTCGTTTTCCATGCATCTCCAAAATTGCGGAACTGTGTGATGACGGCTTTGTCATTTCTTGTAAAATGAGACGAACCAAGATCATGTGTGGGAGATAGGTGCAAAATGATGTGCCAAACATAACAATATTAAAAACAGATTTGAGTCGATGAGTTAGATCGAATTTCATTCTCGCGCAATGATGGGACAGTAATTATGCACCACCCTGTATTATCCCAGAAGAATATCGAAATGAAAGCAAGTGCACCTTGTCACCCTATATAGAAGTCCATATATTTTTCTCGTCGTAACTAAAGTAAACCTTACCTACTGGGGCACCAACAGCAGTCATGGTTGATGCTCCCGCTGGTGCTCCAGGTGCTCCACCTATAGCCGTCATTGTTGATCCAGGTCCTGCTCCTACTGGTGCTGCTACTGCTGTCATTGTCGATCTTCCTGCTGAATAAATCATATTGAAGCCCAGAAAACAAAGACAAGAAAGGAACGAAATTACTTCCACGCATACATATCCACAAAATTTGCTGAACTTAATATAATAGAATGAAGATGGGAAATTTCCAAGAATCCAAGTAAAAATAGGTACGTTTCCGCACCTTGACACCATCGAAGGCGATGGATAACGTGTCCAAGCTCTTTGAATGAGGCGTAATTCTCCATCAATACGTAAACAGAAAATTGAAAAAAAAAATCTAGAGTGCTAGTAATTGGTCAACAACTGCAGGTTGACGTGCAGATTAAACCGGCAGTTATGTACATGAAGAACATGATGTCATTGGAGAACAGCTCAAGTTTTTCTTAGTCAAGCTCAAGTTAATTAGTGTTTTGATATCTGCTTGCGTAATTGGGTGGCAACGTAAATAAGGACCCAGCTAAGGTTTGTGCGAGTGATATGATAGCCACCGCGCTGCTCGTGCCGAAATCGCCCCCGTAACAGCAAATCTGGCATCTCCAGAGTTTTTGATATTTTTTAATGTCAGCCATCGAGAAAACTTATTAACTCTCAGGAAAACTATATGGCTTGCTATTGCAGCGACAATTCCAACGCGAGCGGCGCGATGGCGTCGCGTGCTTCCCTGGTCCGCGAAAAGCGCGCTTCTATCGGCGCTCACTCTATTTTGCAAATGATATCTAAGAGCAGATAATGTGTCGAACAATGCTTTGGTTACATCTTGATTATATCGCAGTGTACCCACCCAACGTCGATTGTAGTCAGTCATCGTTCCATGAAAGTTTTTGTACATATGAATAATTGTATGTGTGAAATTACTACTATCCTACATTTTTCAGTTCCATGTTCTTGACATTTTAGTGAGCAACTGTGTCTACTAAAGAGAGACTCCGGTACTCTGTAGTTGTCATTCACTCTAGCAGAAAAGTGAAATAAAATTGCAAAGATTTTGAAAGCGTTCTCATGGGCAAAGAATAGCAATCAACACCACAGATGTCACTACCGTTCTCCGCGAAGGTACTGCTAATGTAGAACTTTTATGGCGTAGAATGAAAAGTGTTGGGAAGGGGAGGTCAAAGGAGCCTTCCCGCCAAATGGCGCGCAGCGTAATGACGCGCGGGAAATCCTGACTATTTGAGGTGTGCCTGGCAGGAAGAGCCCAGGCTCGATTTCCCATTAAGGATTCTTTCTCTCTTTACTTGTGGTGCCCTCGACTCGCCCGACGACATCACCCCTCGATATCGCTTTGATCGTTTTTGACTGTGATCATTCGAACGTAATTGATTTTACTCGCATTTTGCCTTTGTAATATTTGCCTTTAATAAATTGTCTTGATCCCTTTGTGTGGTGATTGACTTTCGACTCGTGTATCGAGTGCCTTACTTCGATTTCGTGCGAACTGTTGGCCCACTTTACCACAAAAGTGACTATTGATAAATTAAAACCTATGATATTGCAGTTCTCCTCGTTCATATATTATATTTTCTTGTTGTTTATAAAGTAAACATTACCTACTGGTGCGCCAACAGCAGTCATAGTTGATGCTCCCGCTGGTGCTCCAGGTGCTCCACCTATAGCCGTCATTGTTGATCGTCCAGCTGAAAGGAGTTTGAATGAGCTTTACAACATCCTGCTTTGCTAGGTAAACCATTAAAAAACAACAAACACATTTCTCAAATTTCCTAAACTATTGGGTGCGCCATAAAGACCGTTTCAAAGTTTTCCAATAGTCCAATCTTCATTACGATAGATCTTTCCAATTTAGACATTATCTTTGGTATTGTCACCACTTCGTCTGTCTCACTTCCACTTTTCATAATCCCATGTGAACGCTCTACGAAATAACACGTATAGTTGACGTCGATGGTGGTGGCCCATCCACGGCCTCCAGAAGGACGCTGCGTAATCGCGCCGCGCGTGCCGGAACAGATGTCTTCTGCTGTTGTTATGCTATTTCCGTGCAGCTTTTTTTCCTATTCTAAGGATTTTCGACCAAAATCGGGACGAAAAGCGCCTAGAAATAGCACTCCGGCGGCAGACGAGATCAATATCGGCGCGGTTGCGCGGCGTCCTTGTTGAGACCGCGGATGGTCCACCGCCATCTACGTCCCCTGTACGAATCCGAAAAGAGCTGCAATCTCCTCTCCAAGCCTATTCGTGCAATGCAGTATTGGCATTGCTTGTCACTCTTAGCACCAGCGCAAAACCGGCGCTTTCTCACTGTGGCATAGTATGTTGAAAATGCCACATAGATTTCGCAGCTTCACAGTTCCAGATATTCCCCAACAAACGTTGACGTGCTCGAAGAGCCATGGATTCGGCAGGGAGTCGCTTAATATTGGTAACGGAGCAAGTCCAGGAATGCTACGTCCACAACGATGCGCATGAACACTAGAAAATTCGGAATTTAGTAAAGTTAAACGCCGTCTCGGAGTGCAGCGGAGCACTAACACCACACGACGATACTCTGCTATTCATTGCGAAGCTAAGCGTCATCAGCGAGAATTGCACAGAGGGTCGTTCTCCAGGAAGTCCGATTTGTAGGAAGGTATCTCATGCAAATCACATTTGACCAGTATTATGGTTGATGGTTGAGGGTGGAGTTTCTGGAAGTGACCACGTAACTGATGTATACATTGAGGAAGAACTGGAACAAGCACCTTTTGAAAATATAAAACAGTAACGGGTAAGGAATGGTACGGAAGCTTCCTTGACGGTGGGATGAACGTGTCCATGCGGTATCGTGGAGTTGAGGACGTGCCATAGGTAACACGCTAATTCAATGAATTTGTTAAAGTTCCTCGGAAAGAAGCAGGCGGAAACTCATCAAGGTTTTCAGCGGGCTCCAAAGGCCTTGTATTCCGCTTCCGTCAGGATTATCTCCGATACGAAATTAGGAGCACGCACGTTACACATTTCTATACGATTGTGATTTGCAAAAATATAAAAATGTGTTAGTTGCCTTAGGGACATCCTCAGCAATAAATATTGGGAGCGGGTGTTATTTTTAACAAATTAATCCATCAAACAACCATTATCCCATAGAGGGTATTTAGTGCTTCACCTTCTCTATTTTTGAAGTTAGGACCCATTTATTTTAATCAATTATCATTTATTTTAGCATTCATGTCTCACCCTATATAGCTGCTGTATTTCTGCCTTGGAGACTATTTTGTAAATAAGAAATTCCACGGAAGTATTACTTCTGTAAACCTGCGATGACGTAAAGTGAAAGTGTCGTCATTCATGGGGTAGAGCCCAATCGTTCTTGCCCCATGGAAGTCCACTGTTTTTTCGTCTTCAAGGTAAACACTACCTGCTGGTGCTCCCACGGCTGTCATCGTCGAAGGTGCTGCTCCTCCCATTGGTGCGCCAACAGCAGTCATGGTTGATGCTCCCGCTGGTGCTCCAGGTGCTCCACCTATAGCCGTCATCGTTGATCCAGGTCCTGCTCCTGCTGGTGCTGCCACTGCTGTCATGGTTGATCGTCCTGCTGAAACTTATCTCTTCTGAGCCACATATAGCTGTCGTAATTTTCCATAGGAACTTTACTTTGGTGAACCCATGAACGGTCCCAAGAACAAGAACTAATGTTTTCGAAGGAACCGATGAGTTTTTATGCTAGTTACAAATGATCTAAAAGTGTACTTCTCAAAAATAGATATCAAAGCAGATAGTTATCGGGTGAATAAGAATGGTATGTCAGGGATGAGATGATTCAAACATGACAGTCAAAGTAAAAGTAGAAATTCTATTATAATTTCTACAGAGGTGCTACTCTTGTGAACATGACAATTTATGGAGTAGGACCTAATGTTGCTCGAACTGTGCTCCATGGAAGTTCTCTATTCTTTTTTTCTGGATTTAAAAAAGATCTTACCTACTGGGGCGCCTACAGCGGTCATGGTTGATGCTCCCGCTGGTGCTCCAGGAGCTCCACCTATAGCCGTCATTGTTGATCCAGGTCCTGCTCCTACTGGTGCTCCACCTATAGCCGTCATTGTTGATCGTCCAGCTGAAAGGAGTTTGAATGAGTTTCATAACATCCTGCTTTGTTAAATTAACAATTAAAAAACAGCAAACACATTCCTAGAATTAATTTTTCTCACTGAAAACACTGAACTTTGCGTCAAAAGCAGGAGAGAGCAAAAAAGTTACAGCACATCCTTCGTTTTAAGGAAGGTGAGGACTTTCAGTGTGACCACATCGGATAGTCATCAACCTCCCTATACCAAACTCT
>KN726754.1:0-25006 GCA_000816745.1 Ancylostoma duodenale
GTGTGTGTGTGTGTGTGTGTGTGTGTGTGTGTGTGTGTGTGTGTGTGTGTGTGTGTGTGTGTGTGTGTGTGTGTGTGTGTGTGTGTGTGTGTGTGTGTGTGTGTGTGTGTGCAAGAGAAACAGCCATCAAAAACGGAAAGTACCAACATCATTGTGTTCAGCGCGTTGAGTTATGTACGAAAATGTGGTAAATTTTGATTTTTACATTGATTTAAGGGGGTTTTGGGCCACTTCTATCTTGTTCAGACATGTTAATTGCCGACAGTGGTTTTCACCACGGTCGGAATGAATGAGATAGGCCTATGATTACAGGACCGTAAAAAAGGAGAGAGACGGGTAGGATATCTTTATAACGAAGAGGGGGGATCAGGCGGACGAGGGATGACACGGATGAGGACTGGGTCATAATGAGTGTTCACAAGTGAGGAAACGTCTGGAGTCGGGTCCAACGGCGTGATAAGGGTGCGCCGGTGTCCAAAACTGTAGGAACGCTTAGAATCGCGTCCAACGGCGTGATAAGGGTGCGCCGGCGTCCAAAAATGCGTAAACGTCTGGAGACGGGTCCAATGGGGTGATAAGGGTGCGCCGGCGTCCAAGAGTAGGTAAACGCCTGAAGACGGGTCCAACGGCATTATAGGGGTGTGCCGGCGTCTAAGAGTAGGGAACCGCCTGGAATCGTGTACGTGGTTGAAAGACGTCACGCTGCTATTCTACAGCTGTGGAAAGGGCGCCTCGAAGTTAGAAAGCATGAAATTGCGAACAGAGGGGGTTTCGATAAATGTGGTAAGCGTGCTGTAAGGAAGATGTCACATGGAGGCAACGCGAGCGAAGCAAGCACGAAAAGAAGCCTGAGAGTCCGGAGTTAGCCGGACGATCAGGCTGGTGTCAATTATTAGGTTGTCGGGAAATGATTGAGACACTTCACCAAAAATTCTTCCTTGTATCCCTCCCACGTGACCTGTCTCCATGGCATGTGGACGTGTGATACCCTGCCCTCTGAGCATCTTTGCCATGACTATGTAAGGACGTGGTGCTGCGCTGTTTGTTATCTAGGAGCGAAAATGGACGAGGCAACCAATTCGAGCGATATTCTTGCACGAGCTCTTGCCGAGCGCCAATGCGAACGAGAGGGACAGCAACATCATCATGACATTTGGACTGGGGATCCTCAGCAACGTAACCGTGAGCTGTCGCTCGTAACGCTTCGTTTCGAGCGATATGTCTCCTCGAAGCCATTTTCCTATTTTGCGATTTCCTGAGCTTAAATGCAGGGTGTGCTCCACCAGAGTTGCCGGTAAGCAACATGATGGACAACATCAACATTTACAATAGTCAAATTAGAGCGACGGCCGTGCTCTTGGGGAAACAGAGACTTCAACTTATTTGAGGGTGCGTTATGTACAGCAAAACGCACCCTAAAATGGATTTGTTAACTCATCGGCATTCGGAGGAGCAAGCACGGACCACGATGCCATACACATCACACTTGCCCAACATCATGCTCTCTAAATAAAACCCTGCCTGGGCGCTAAGTTCTTCCTGGTCGAGCAGCACTTCTCCAACTTTGACAATTTTTGATCAGCGACTGATGACTTCTTCGACCTGTGTTAACATGATTACTGACCCTGCAGTGCTGGAACTGTACCCCATAGCTGGCACGGATGATATGTGCACAGTCTTTACAGCATGTCATCAAGTTCTTTAAAAGAAAAAGTTTGAAGACTGAAAAAATTCCAGAGTGTCTCAATCGTTTCCCGACAACCTAATAATATTAATTATGATATTAGGGTGGTAAGAAAGTCTTGAGCCGTTTTAGACTTTTTTTGTACTTTCTTTTATTACTCAGCACACAGTGGAGTCTCCTCAACAATATAATAATCAAAGTTAGTCACTGCAGTGTACCACCTAATGGGCAGGTCAGCGGTCCCGTTCTCCCATAACTGGGAAGACTGGAAGCCAACGAAATCGCTCACTTCCCTTTCAACATGGTCAACTTCGGTGAATTTTTTCTTAGCTTGGAATGCCTTGAAGGAGCAAAATAAGTGGTATTCGGAAGTCAGGAGAATAGGGTGAGTGTGGAACCGTGACCCAGCCCAGCGCCTCCAATTTTTCACCGGTCTCTTTGGCTATTTCGGGCCTAGCGTCGTCATGGCATAGGTGTACAAGAAACTCGTTTCGGCCGTCTTTCTCGAACTGCATCCGCGACTTCCCGGAGCTGATTGGCGTTATTGTTACCGTTGACTGTGGGCGTTTGCGTGAGCAGCTCGTAATACAACATTCCTAGCGAATTCCAGAGGTAGCAAAGGAAACACTTGTTTGGGTGGGGGTGCGATTTGGCGGAACTACTCCTCGACGGAGCCACATGGCATAATGCGTGTTAGAACCGTACAGGACCCAACTCTTATCTCCAATAATTAGGTATTCCAGAAACTCCTTTCGGTGTGGGCAATGCAGGAAAAACTGATTTTGGCTAGAAGGACCTCTTGTGGGATTGACGTCGTAATGAAAGTTAGGGAAGGCAATTTGGCTATATATGCCTATTACAGAGAAGCCCCGAGTTTGGTCCACAGCTATCACATGGTAGATCATGGGTACCGGTCAATAATGGAAATTCTGGAAATTTCAAGAAAAATCGGCTCAAGACTTTCTTACCACCCTAATATTATGATTGGAAAACGCCCATGTGGCTATGCTTGAACTGTACATATGCAATCATCATAATGACCTATAATAACGGGATCACCCTGTATGTGTTTATGTGTGTTTGTGCGTTTGTCAGTATGGAACGAAATTCAGGGAGCGTGGCCTAGAGCGGAGAAAATGCTCTACGCTGTGCCCACAGTTGCTCCAGGGGTGCTCCGGCGCCCAAAGAGGGGAAATACCTGGAGTCGGGTCCAACCATGTGATAAGGGTGCGCCGGCGTCCGTGCAGAAGTACGAGAAAGTCGGCTCCATTACATGATAGGTGCGCTGAAGCCTATCCCTTTCACCTACATCTTCTCGGTATAAACTATTAACTTTCTTGTCCCTAATCCATGTCCATTCCATTCGTGTCTGAATGAACCATCCCTTCCATCCGTTTATATACACCACTGAATCCTTATCACTTGAATTATTGTCCTTACGCGCAATCGGCGGAAAATTTTCGAGCGAGCCAAGCATGCGGTGCGTGCGCGGCGCGGCCGTCTTCTGGGGCTGTCCGGCCCATATCGGTCAGCCACAGGCCTCACACCTTCACATAAACTTCAACTAGGAAAATGACAGCAGAACACTCATATGGGCCAAAAATCTGACGAACGAAGGAGACCGCTGCTGCAAGAGGGCCGCGCACGCGCCGCATGCTGGGCGTGCTCGAAAATTTTCCGCCGATTGCGCGTAAGGACTTTGCCACAACAGCAAGCTAAACGTAAATCAATTAAGGAAAACATTTGCACTGAGTCGGTTATATCCTACCAGTCTGGTCGTCCGGCTCACGCCGGACTTCCAGACTTTTCGAAATGCTCTATTCGCTCTCATGACTTTATCCCCTTTTCATTCTAATAGACTCACAGCTACGCCACATTTTTGCAATAATGCGTTTCACATCCTTTTCATTGCTTTCCCTAAGGACCATGACATATTTAACAGTGACCGTCGCGGTGAAGAAAATGAATGGAATGTCGCTGTGTAGTATGCCATAGGCCCAATGTAAAGCTGGACTTATCAAAAAGGATTAACCGCGTTTCTCAAGGCAATTTTATCTTTCGTTCAAATATTTGTAACTATATATAGCCGATTTAACCTGAAATGATGATAGGAAATGGTTTACAATTCGTTTTTTTTTTTGTTCTAACCGGTCAAGAGGCAGTTTCAACATACAGTATAGGAGGGTGCGATATGTTCATAACCAAATGAGAGGAGAAAATTCGGGAGTAGTGAAGTGGATGGAATCACACGGATTGCATGTTATTCACTGCTGAATTCTGACATTTAGTGTTCTATTATAGATATTAGGCGCCAGCGAACCGATCCAGCAAAGATGGGCCTGACTCGTGGCATTAACTCAGTAGTGAACACCGGTGCACCCCTCCCCCGTCGGTCGTTGCATTCTCAGTTGTTTCGCCACCCTAGTTTTGGAAGCCAGCGCACCTTTATTACACCGTTTGCCCCTTTGCAGGCTTTTCCCTCACGTATGGGCGCCGGCGCACCATTATCACACGGTTGGACCCTTTTCCAGGCGTTTCCACCATTATGGAAGCTGGTGCGCCCTTATCAGACCGTTGGACCCTTTGCAGGCGTATCTCCACTTATGGGCGCAGGCGCGCAGTTATCAGACCAATGGACCCGACTTCAGGCGTTTCTCCATTTTTGGACGCCAGCGCACCGTTATCACACCGTTGGACCCGACTCCAGGTGTTTCCCCACTTCTGGACGCTGGCGCACTCTCCTCCCACCGCACTCCACTTCCCCATCTTTAGAGCTTCCCTTCATTCTTTGAACCTCACCCATACCCATCCATATCATCATGTTGACCTCGCAATCACCATCATTGACCAATCACAGAATTTAGTTTCACACTGACACACACACGTGACACACAGACTAAGCGCTTTATTATAAGTCATGATTATTCACACCCACTACGGCCTACATAAGGGCATTACTTCGCCAACACGGAAATAGACTAGCGTTGACAGGATCTTGGGTTTTCAGGAGAGCGATGAGCCTGCACGAGAGGATTGATTCCGTGTAAGGTTCATCAAACCCATTTACATTATTTACATTTTTGTTTGCAATCAATGTGGAGACTGCGAGCGAAGCGAGCACCAGTAAAAGTCTGGAAGGGGGTAAATGGACGGCCAGACCGGTATTCCAATATTCAACAACAGGGAACAATTAGCCTATGGATTTTCAAATTATTCAATTTCTCAACGCTATCTGTAAGAACCAGCCCTGACATCAAAATGAATGGTGTTCTTTGCCGATGTGAAAGCACGAATTTCATTCCCTGGTCCTAGTGCTGAAAACTAGAGAGGTTTGAATTCCAGCGACCCTTGGGGATGTACGCAAATGCTTTATCTCCCATGTTGGGCGAATTCACCAGATAACACCGCGAGCGTATCTGGCTAGAAGAAACAAAAGATGCCATCCTCAAAGTTCCTTGCAAGATCGCTTAAAGGTAGTGTCTCACCACAAGGATCACGCTCGAGATCCCCACTTCAGCCAAACATATGTGGACCACTGAATGCAAATATGCACCACAAGTTTCAGAGAAACTTTGAAAATCCCCGTAAGTTGCGAGTTTCTTTTGGCTGAGAATTTCGAAATTTCCAACCACTGGACAAGAGGCTTCATTATCTAGCAAAAGCTTGCTGAGGGTGCGGTATGGTTTTCCAACACGGCAACACTTGTTCAGTCGAATAGCTAACTTCGTTCGGTCGATAACTGCTGACAAGAGAGGATAATCCGTGGCCGTGAGCTTTCCTAATAAGGTATAGATGGATCAATGCAGCTAGCAACGCTGATGTCGAATCCGTACAGCACCATTCTTGCGGGATCCTGAGTGGAAAGTTATTGCAGTTTTTGATGATGTTGTGGTTGGTGTACCTCGCATACGATCCCAAATGCCACAGAAGCTTGGTCCGTGGTGTAATGGGAAGTCTGCTTCGCAAGCACATGCTTACTGCATTCTCGATTCAGAACTCGCTTCTTTCGAGTAGGCTATTTTCAAGCAGTTATGTCATACTTCCCAGGGCACTATTCCACATTAGGGGCACAAAATGTGCAAAGTTTTTCCCTTAAACATTGTATGACGGGGAAGGGTTAGTTGAGGTGCTGAACACGAATCTCGTATCCGTTTTGTACCCCTTTCTTGGGTTACAGTGGGTTATTATAGATACGATACTTATACCTATACAATTCATATAAAATTCGCTCAAACATCTCAGAGACCCTCTCAAATTTTTGGTAGAGGGATTGTTTTAGGCGCTGCACGATTACCAACATCACCTTGATCACCTTGACTCCCGTTGATCTTCGGATGTATTGAGCGGGCGCCAGTAATCCTTCCATTTGTCCCTCTCGAAAGCCGTTCAATGGATTCTGTCTGCTCGAGGGACATGAAGAGCATTACATCTTACCTTGAAGGGCTTCGTGAAGAAGTCTGACCATCGAGTCGATGGTCTTCCTGTTGTGCGCTTGACGTTCCGTGGAGTCCAGGCGCTGACGGCTCTTGTCCAAAGGTGGTCGTTAGGACGCATCACGTGTCCGGACCACCTGATCTTACTCAACATGGCGTAAGCGGCAGCGTCCCTGATCTTCGACTGTTCACGAAGGGTGGAACTCCGTATCCCAGCCCTCAATTACGTGAGGCAGGTTATTCCTAGCATCACCCTCTAGATGGAGCGTTCGACGACGCTGACCGCATTCTCGTCCTGCTTGCTTAACGCCCAGGTTTCTGAGGCATATGTCAAAGCAGGGAGAACCGTCGTGTTGAAGAGGTGGGCACGGAGCCTGGTGTTCTTCGTCTTCTTCACTACGTCCTCGATGCTCTTGTTAGCTCCCCAAGCCGCTCGCGTCCTCCTGCCCAGCTCTGGAGCGAGGTCGTTCATCATGTTGAGTTCCCGACCTAGATATACGTAGCTGGAGCATTTGGATATGGTCGTTCCGTCGAGAGAATGGGGCATCCGGGACCCATCCGTTTTTCATTAACATCGTCTTCGGCAGATTAAGCTGGAGACCGATCTTTCCACATGCGTCGTCGAACTCGGCCAGCATCCGTTCCGCTTCGCCGATGGTTGGTGTTATAAGGACAATGTGTGAATTGTGTGAGCGTACTGGACCACGTGACGAGCCGTCGAAATTGTCAGTTTTCTTTGGTAGTCATAATCCTTATCGGTTTCGCATCTGTGTTATTATATTGGGTTGATGAAAAAGTTCTGCAACACTTTTTATTTCCATTGCTAAAACGCAAAAGCAGCTTGAGAGGTGGGATCTTCTGGCGGTATAAGGTAGTTGCTTTCAAATGAAGAGCATACGAGGGAAGCTCTATCAGTATCCAAGTAATAATGCCTTCGGCCGGTCGAGTCTCATATAGCTCTTTTGTCTGTTATGGTTTCCTGCAAGGACATCCTGTACGAAGCGCCAACGTCAATATATGTGCTGCGTTTGAAGGGACCATTATTCACCATTCGAGTGCCCCTCGATGTTACCAGGGCTTCGTATCTCACGAAATGATGGTTGAAAATCACCCATGGTCTCGACGTGCGTCAACCGTTAATGACGACGATTTGCAGGACAACCTGAAGACGAGGTCAGATGTCGGCAACTGCAAGTTGGCGAAGACACTCTAGTGGGACTATGTGGCCGTCATCAACCATCCTCGCTTTCTCGCTTTTAGCAAAGTTGTCCGGACATGAGTACCTAGTGTGTTGTGCGAATCTCATAAGTCATGCCGGATGAGCATCGAAGAGTCGATGTCTCTTCCTCCACATGGGAAGGACTTTCCAAACGATATTGCAAGTGGATGCGGAAGCTTGATCCTGTACGCGAACAACGCACAGCAGCGCCTGTGGATTCCGTGTCCGGATTCACTTCCAAAACTTCCAAAAGCAGACTCGCCAAAAAGAGAATTTTTCCATGTTGTTGGTGGAGCCACAAGGAATGCTTTACCAATACTTCCTGATTAATGGTACCATAATGACGGTGGAGCTCTGCGCTACCCAACCCTAGAAGTTGGCAGGTGCCATCCACGAAAAGCGCACAAAATGAGCAAATGTTCACTTCGTGCAAGATGATGCTCACGCGCATTTTGCAAACGCAGGTCGTGAGAAGACTAGGAATCTAGGTTCGGGATTTCTGTCACTCGTATCGTATTCGCCAGACCTGGCCCTGTTGGACTGTCATCTTTTTCTCACCATGAGCAACCATCTATGGAAAATGAGGCCTGGCAAACAACAAGGACTCGAAAATGATGTGTCCAAGTTTTTCGATCCACAGCCTCCTGCGATTTGGCAGGAAGGAACAGAGAAGCTGCCCAAAAGATAAGCAAAGTTACCACCCAGTAATGGTAAATATAGCATTGATTGAGGTTTTGTTTTAATGAAGAAAACTATTTCTAAAGAATTCGTTGTGAGTGTTGCAGAACTTTTTCATCAACCCAATAGCTAGGCTCTTCTAAGGTCAACCGTCGAATTCTAAAACATTGCCTATCAGGACGTTGAGCGCTTGCATGGAGAAACTCTTGGAAACTCCCAATATAAAAGGCATTGCGCTCAAGAAACAATCTTCACAATCTCGATATCGGGCAGCCGAATGATTTCTAACCCAGTTGCGGAAAAGCTGGTATGACCGTGTATGTACAATACTCGGCATGAACATTAAAAACCGACGGTGAGTGACGGTGCTGTGCCGTCGCTCACCGTCGCATTGCCATAACTTGGCTCAAACCCGATAGTTTTCGACGATTTTGCACGGAAATTTCAATTAGGAAATTAAAAAAAAAGAAACAATTAGGAAATTTCAAGATCTATCAAACTGCTACCTTAGCGTGCTATTTAAATGGAAATACGCTGCACATCGCCCAAAACTCTCTTGCAGACCCTAATCATCGCCTTAGAACACAATTAGAGTCAATGTTGAGAACAGCCATCTAAGATAGCCTTTCGTTTGTTGATTACAAGCTTAAACTGTATTTTGACTTGCGTTTTGATTCGTATTCAGAGGATGTAGACAAAATTCGACTAAAGCTCAAAAACGATGATGTCACTCACTTTGAGCTTCTGTAAAAACTTAAGGAACTGGTAGAATTAGATTTTTCTCAAGAGTACCTTTCAGCAGTGTATGAGTTCAGACTCGTAGAAGTTATACTTATCTGTCTCCACCAGTTCGTGAAAAAAAGAGCTGCAAAGTTAGGGATTTGCGTAGTTTTGTAGCCGGTATTAACGGATTTGGCAACTTTGCTGATGTTCAGGATGAGAATGAGAGATCCATGGCGGAATTCCTTCGACAACCTTTGATAGCATGAATAATACTCTGACTCCACAAAATTCTGATGCAGTATTTAAGCAAACTTCCTCGCCATGAGTTCATGGAGTTGGTACTTTCTTAAGTTTTCGCACAAATTCCCAATTGCGACCATCACCTTGATCAACTTGATTCTTCGGATGTACCGAGCGGGCGCCAGCAATCCTTCCATTTGTCCCTCTCGCGAGCCAGAGTTGTCCAGTGGATTCTGTCCCTTCGAGGGAAACGAACAGCATTATATCTTTCCTTGAAGGACTTCGTGAAGAAGTCTGACCATCGGGTCGGTGGTCTTCCTGTCGTGCGCTTAACCTCCCGTAGAGTCCAGTCGCTAACGGCTCTTGTCCAATGGTTGTCGTTAAGACGCATCACGTGTCCGGCCCACCTGATCTTACTCGACTAGGCGTAAGCGGCAGCGTCCCTGATCTTCGACTGTTTACGAAGGGTGGAACTCCGTATTCCAGCCCTCACTTGCGTGAGGCGAGTTATTCCTAACATCACCCTCTCGATGGAGCGTTCGACGACGCTGACCGCATTCTCATCCTCCTTGCGTAACGCCCAGGTTTCTGAGGCGTACGTCAAAGCAGGGAGAACCGTCGTATTGAAGAGGTGGGCACGGAGCCTGGTGTTCTTCGTCTTCTTCACTACGTACTCGATGCTCTTGTAAGCTCCCCAAGCCGCTCGCGTCCCCCTGCCCAGCTCTGGAGCGAGGTCGTTCATCATGTTGAGTTCCCTACCTAGATATACATAGCTGGAGCATTTGGATATGGTCGTTCCGTCGAGAGAGAATGGGGCATCCGGGACCTATCCGTTTTTCATGAAAATCGTCTTCGGCAGATTAAGCTGGAGACCGATCTTTCCACATGCGTCGTCGAACTCGGCCAGCATCCGTTCCGCTTCGCCGATGGTTGGTGTTATAAAGACGATGTCGTCAGCGATGCGAAGGCGACTATGACGCCGCCCATCAACTTGCACTCCCATGCAATCCCATTCCGGTCTTCGCATGATGTCTTCAAGAGTGCCGCTAAATAGTTTCGGCGACACGGTGTCGCCTTGTTGAACCTCTCTCTTGACGTCGATGGTGATGTCGTAGTAGAATGGAGAAATCCTGGTCGTGAAGTTGCTGTAGTGCTCACGAAATATGTTGATGTAGTGAGTAGGTATGCCCTGGTTGCCCAGGGCTTCCAGGACCGCTTCTGTCTCCACAGTCGAAGACTTTCTTCAAATCGATGAACGTGAGACAGAGGCATCTTGTACTCTCGCGATACTTCGACGAGTCTAGTGATTGTGTGTATGTGATCGATCGTACTGAATCCTTTTCGAAACCCTGCTTGCTCGCACGGCTGTCCTTCATCTAGTGTCCTTTCGATCCTATTTAGAAGCACTCGAGTGAAAAGCTTGTGGATGACGGACAGCAGACAGATGGGGCGATAATTGCCGACGTCCTGCGGGTCTCCCTTCTTGTACAGCAACACGGTCGTGCTGGTCTTCCATTGGTGCGGTACCTTGCATTCCGACAAGTACCGCATGAAAAGCCTTGCCAAGGTGGTGATAAGAACTGGCGGTAGGTTCTTCAGATGTTCCGGTCGGATCCTGTTGGGGCCTGGTGCTGTACGACTCTTCACCGACTTGATGGCATGTCGGACTTCGGAAAGGAGAACTGATGAGACAACATATCCATCCTCCCTAAGCTGATATTGAGGGAGGTGGACGTGGCTATCGAAGAGATCCGAGTAGAAGTCGTAGATGACCTTCTCCATAACCCGTCTTGATGAAGAAATTGTTCCATCCGAGCGCCGGAGGGCGGACATCTTAGTCTTGCGATTGGCGAAGTCTCGGCGGTCGCAGCGAATGCTTTTCCCTGCCTCTGCGGCTTCGGCCAATACTGCTGTTCGTCTCTCCTTGAAGTCTTCTTTTATCGCTTCTCTGTATCGTTTTGCGAGCTCGAAACTTAGTTGGTAGTTGCCTGCGGCTCTCGCGACTCCACGCTGGCGTATAAGCTCGAGGGTCTCGTAAGACAGTCGTCTCTTGGTGGCTCTTGAGCTCTCGGCTTTCCTTGCGCTGTTGCGGAGATGTTGAACAAGCCGATCGTATTCTTCGTCGATGTTGTCGACAACGGCATCTTCCCAAAAGCCGAAGCCGAGCAGAAGTGAAGAGATCCCAATTGATGACGGGTTTAGGAGTCCTCTTCTTGGACTTCGCGGCTTTCTCTCCTTTGCGCGAAAAAAAAGTCTTGCACGAAGGAGGCGATGATCTGATCCGGTGTAGAACTTCGGTACAACACCGACGTCAGTCAGGCAGAACCTTCGATTGACGATGATGTGGTCAATTTCATTATGGTACTCTTCATCGGGTGGCTCCCACGTCCACCTTAGGGAGTTTGGCTTCTGAAATTGTGAGTTACCAATTGTTAGTTTTTTTAAACTAGTAGGGTTGCCAACCCTTTACAGCAACCCTGTAAAACCTCCCTGTCAGAATCTCCTCAACCTCCATAGTACTGGGTGAGACCTCCCCCTTTCTAAATCGGTCTGCAAGTAAAATACGTCCTTCCGTTTCCTCTTTTGCTTCTCCTTCAAACTATTATAATTCAACTACCTTCACTCGAAATAAGGTTAGCAACTACTATACAATAGAAAACTTCGGCAAGCTATGTGAATCTCAACCATGTGGCAAATGTCAAGCATGCACACTTCTTGACTTATTATTGCTGTGTCGAACTTGATAAAGGTACAACCTCACAGGAAATAGCTTGCTGGGCTCTATTCCCCCGTGGGTAGCTAAGGTAGGATTCCACCGAGAAGTTAGCTGAGCTTCCCGGGAGTGGGCGATGGAGCTTATTTGTTGGAGGCGACTCCGAGCCGCCTTCCTTGTACCTCCCAGTCACTTGAATGCAGGGCTTTTGGTCGAATAGATGTGCAGGATACAATCTGCAGACACGCAAGCACACCCATGCACGCATGCATGAACATACCCACGCGCTGGCAGAAGGTATGGATCGTTCCGACGCTGCAGAAACAGGGAGTCTATCCCCTGAATCCACCCACTTCTCAGGGCAGGAACAAGGTCGCGTGTGGTCCGCGATTAGCCCCCCTATCCGCCACCTGGTGACGCGCCACGGAGCCTCGTGACTAACCGGCTGGGATCCTTCTTATAGGGAAGATCCGTGGATTACCAACATAGTTTTACATAAAACCTTCGATTTCTTCACAAAATCGGCATTTTCTCCGAATTGACTACCGTCTACCTACCACATCATCGCAAAAATGGAGCTACAGTACAAAGTGGGTACGATATTCGTATTGAGCACTCTGGCCCCTCTGTGCAAAATTTGAGCGAATTCTAATGAGTATATACGGTCTACAGTAACCCTACCGTCATCCCACAAAAAGGGCTTACGGCACACAATGGATACGATAAAAAAAATTTTGGCGTCCCAGATGTGGAATAGTGCCGTGGGAAATATGGTATAACTACCTCAAAATGGCCTGGAGGAGACGAGTTCTGGAATCGTGTGCCACACCAAGTTTCGAACCAGCAGGATTAGTGCGGTACGGATTCGACATCAGCGTTGCCAGCTACATTGGTCGACGCATACATTATTAGGAAAGCTCACGTCCAGGTAGCATCCTTCCCTTGTCAGAAGTTTATTTTGATGTGAAATCTCAACTTCTCAGCTCCGCTTTTTCCAGCTTCTTAGCAAGGATTCCTGTCTGCTTCAACATCAAATTTATCCTTGAAATAAGGTTTTTGACGTTCTTTTCGAATTTCAAGTACATCATTAGAATCACACTTGGACACATAGAACCCTAAAAAACAAGTTTTAGAGCCAACTTTGCCCAAAAACGACCTGCAAACAACCTTTCAACTAGCAAGTAGTTGTCGACAAGTGTGACGTCATCATGCCGCCCAAAAACAAGTTGTTGACAAGCTCTTCCACCGACAACTTGTCGACAAGGAAGACCCAAAACAAGTTGTCGACCAGTTTCTCTAAAAACATCCTGCAGCAAGTTGCCTACAGCCCTTCATCCAGTTTGTCGACAAGATAGAGGGAGTCAAGTTCCTTCACCCGTATAATATACGATGCATCCATTGAGCACATCAGGGTAGTGGTAACCGTGGGATAATTTGGGGTTCTACGAGATACATTTCCCAACCACGACCAGAGCTTGCTGCGCGCCGCGAGTCCTCTCGCTCTCTGCGTCTCTGATTACTAACGGGTCCCTGTACTGCCTCCACCCACCACCCCCCTGTCTATGCTCTATCCCCTCGCGGCCGCCGCAACGCATTTGGGGAACGTATCTCATGTAATCATAATTTGGAAGGGAAAGTTTGCAGTCGACTTATGTTCTCTGCAAGCGTTAATGACCATCTCCTAAGAAAAGGTGGAAGCGAATTTCACGCAATTGTGTAACGCTGAATTGCTAGCCAAAAAAGTGAAGACAAGTTGTCGACAAGTTTTTGTGGCCGACAACTCATCGCCAAGGAAGTAAGTGTGAAGAAACAAGCTGTCGACAGGCTTTTGGATGGACAACCTGTCGACAAGGAAGAGCCGAAACAGGTTGTCGACAGGCTTCCGGGAGAGCAAGTGGGCAAAATGGAGTTGGGGGGGGGGGGGGGGCGACTTGATATAAGTCGATAATACGACCTGTCTTACACGTTCCTACTTGTTTGCAGTTTAGGTAACTAATGCACGTTAGCTGTACTAACAAGTCAGAGCGTACAGGACATGTCAGCTAACAAGTCTGGAGGTGCAGGACAGGTCATACTATCGACTTTTCCTAGGTGCCCCCCGTCCACTCCATTTTACCCGAGCAAGTTTCACACGCGGCCAGAAACTTGTTCGCCAAATGTTTGCCAACGAGTTATTTCTGGGATTCTGAGTAGGGTTGTGTTCTGTTGATATCCCGATACCAATCGTGGGGTGATTCACTGCTTTTAGGGCTCGAGCCTCCAGCTGGTCCTGTATTTTTGAGCCCGAATCGATACCCACGAACCTGATTGCCAAGCTCACGTAACACGTCCAGGCTTATTTGAGGCTCGCTTCGCGCGCCTCATATTCGAGTGACATTCTCACCAGTACTGAGCGTCACCCACCAGTGTTACAACTGTGCAGCCGTCCAGTGACATTTTCCCCAGTACATAGCGCCGACGCAAAATTCTCACAGCTGCGGACTCGTGCAACGATATTTATGACATCTATCACATTACATATTGTAAGATAAATAAAAATATTGTCAATTTGTCTGGGAACTTTCGGCTCGACCTAGTACTTCTGATGAACTATGTGACGACCTACCTACTAAGTGGATCAAAGGTGTAGTTAACAAGTGTCATCCATCTGGTTCTAGAAAAAAATTGTTCTTTCAGTTTTGGATCAAGGATCAAGTCTAGCGGTTCATTTTTCCTCAACAGTATCCTAGCCGAAACAAGGAATGGAGATAACACTGCTAATCCTTTTGTTCGCCTTCTTCCAGCCATTATGTATACATCAAAAGAGGTGAAATCATTACTTCTTCAATGTTGACGACAATGGGACCCACGGGTGGGTCCCATCTTGGCGGCCACCACACACCAAGGGACCATCCGGTGGGTGTCACGTCAAAAATGGGGATCCCGAGATCAGAATACCCTGAAATTTTGTACAGGGTGTTTATTTGAGTAGTTTGAATATGACCACAGTTTGTCATGTGTAACCAAATTCCAGGGTTACGGTAGGCATGCTGTATCACTTATAATAGAGAACAACAAAAATGTACACTACAAACACAGGCAATGACTTGATTCTGCATATATTGTAAAATTGAGGTCAAATTGTATTACAATTCCATAATTCTAATAAATATTACAATCATAGAAACTCACTGAAAACTTACCATTATTATAGCTATTTTTAGGTATTGATTGATTGTAGTTGTTGTCATTTATTGAGTAATCATTGATATTGTAGTAACAATTAGAATCTATTAAACAAAGCGCCATAAGGGGGCTAGAGCGGCTAGAGATACGTGGCGGCACTCATAGACACCGCAATCTTAAGGCGCAGGCTGTGGGCCGAAATGGCCGATTTCCATTGGCGCAGACACGTTCGTTTCGGGACCGCCTATTACGTCACTGCTGGCTCTCCCGCATGCACGGGATGGTGATTTCATCATCTTCGCTGGCGGTCTCGCAGCATAGGAGTGAGGGATAGTTTACAAGCTCTCAGGCTGCACAATGTACGCAGCAGGAAATCCCCCTTCCACTGTTGCGACGCTTTAGGCACCTGAGTTAAGAGAAGGGCGGGTTCTATGAGGACTGCAGCGTCTCGGAAGTTTAGTGGAGGTCTGACCTACACGGTCGACTTATCTAGTGGATGCCGAATCCCCTGCTGGGATCTCGCAGCAATTGTGCAGTCACCTCAGCAGTAACACACAGAGTAACACACCTCGATATATCAACTCATGACATTGTGTAACCAACCAACGAATAGTCGATCAAAATCGACAAATACTTAGCCAAAATTTCTGAATAACTCCCAAGCCTTTATCATTACTCTTGAGATTAACAAAGGGCACGGGATCTCCGATAGTAAACAGGTGTGCCGTGGCTCAGAAGTGGTGAAAACGCTAGGATACGGCTTCGCCTTTGAAGACCAAGTCCGGTTTTGCCTAACTGTGAGGAAAAACATCAGAATGAGGGTTGACCGTTGGCCTGGCTGAAGAGCCCATTGTGGCTCAATAGTGTGCCGCACACCAGCATACAGGTCCGCCATTATAGGATCATTTCCCTCCGCCTGTTATTGGTCCACCAATGGAGGAAGGACCCTTCTGTGGCACAGCAGTGAGGAAGACGTCAGGATACGGGTCCACCGATGGAGAAAGGGCCCGCCGTGGCCCAGTGGTGTAGGGAACGCCAGGATATGTACGGGTCCACCGATGGAGAAAGGGCTCGCCGTGGTCCGGTGGTGTGGGGAACGTCAGGATATGTACGGGTCCACCGATGGAGAAAGGGCCCGCCGTGGTCCGGTGGTATGGGGAACGCCAGGATATGTGCGGGTCCACCGATGGAGAAAGGAGCCGCCGTGGCCCAGTGGTATGGGGAACGCCAGGATACGGCTCCGCAGATGGAGGAAGGGTTCAATGTGGCCCAGTAGTGAGGAAAACACCAGAATGCTCGTCCACCAATGGAGGAAGGACCCGCAGTGACCCAACAATGAGGAAGACGTCAGGATACGGTTCCACCGATGGAGAAAGGGCCCGCTGTGACCCAATGGTGTGGGGAATGCCAGGATACGCCTCCACAGATGAAGAAAGGGTTCGCCACGGCCCTACAATAAGAAAATCGTCAGAACGCTGGTTTACCAGTGGAGGAAGGACCCGTCGTAGCCCAATGGTGTGGAGAACGTCAGGATACGGGTTCACTTTGGTCCGATAGTGTTGAGAATGCCGGGATGCGAACGAGCCTCTGGAGAACGTATCCAGCTTGTCCTAACTGTGAGAAAGGCGCTAGAATGCGGGCGCTCAGATGGAGGAAGGGCCCGCCGTGGCCCAGTGGTATAGATAACACCACGATACGGGCCCGCCAATGTGGGATTGGTCCGCTGTGAATCAGTAAAGTAGAGAATACCAGAATACGGTGCAATGAATATGACCCCAGAATACGGATCTACCGGTGGAAGAAAGCCCGCTGCGGCCCAGTTGTGTGGAAAACACTAGGATATGACTTTGCTTTGGTCCAATAGTGTGGGGAACGACAGGATACAGTTCCTCCGAAGGAGAACGCGTCTGCTCTGGCCCGGTGATGAGGAATACGCACGAATACGCCATAAGGTGGAGAAAGGGCTTCTCAGACTCATACTCAGCTCATGAGAAGGACTTCATTTTTGGACCCATTTAAAGATTGTCACTGCTTATTTATCAATTTTCTAGAGATTTATCAAGTAATCTTATGCACATGCCCCAAGTGGCTGCCCCACCCCACTTTCTAGCGTCCCGAAGGGGCGCTAGTGTTAATATATGATGACAATGCATTAATATCGAATAATATCGTAAATACTGTTTTTATTATTCATTTATTAACATAAGATCTATTATTGTCGCAATGGAAGAAATGAACGAAAATTTCGCCTTGGTCCCACTATTGAGCTCCCCAAGACGTCGATTGTCGTCAATGTGAAACTTCTTCGATATCGGTTTGTGAGTCACACGAAGTGTTCGCCATGTGGAGTTCTTCTCGCGCCGGGCTGCTCGCATGCATCTGCCCTGCAAAGAGTGGAGATCGCTCTGAGATGATCTAGTGGGATCTTGATACAATCATCTGCCAAATGCTCCTCACACTTGGTTCGCATCTCTAAGTAGCCGGTGGTGAGAGACGCAACGACTCCCTAGCTTATAAGTCTTAAATATCCGCGCGCAAAAGCCTTTTGAACAAACACCATGAGTTCCGGAATGAACCGCAAAGGCTGGGCGTAGAGTTCTTGACTCGGACGCGATGCTCATGCGGTCCATTCCTTCCACTGGATGAATACAAGGCACGTCGCTCTCCCCACTTTGCTGGGGTTATAAATTCTCTGACGCCGACATCACTTCAGAAAGACATCAATCTCGGATGAATTCTCATCCTGCACGAGCGATGCACCCGACGTCGCCGTCGGCATTGTGAACTCTGCGCCCAGCCAACGAGGTATGCATTTCTATCACATGGGATCTAGCGCCCCATCTGTAGGTTCTGTTTTAATCTATTATTATCCTTTATTAGTGCCCTTGTTGACTCTGCAGCGGTCGCATCCGCCATCTCCATCGTGGACTGTGGTTTAGGAACGGTATTGCATCTTTTTCGGTTGGTTGGACTTTTACGAAAGAGACCAAGAACTTGAGTGAGGTTGAAGAGTGGTTTGATCGGGTAGCTTGCTCGAAATTGACCACTCAAGAGAAGACCCCCCATTTCTTACCACGCATGCCACAACCCCCACCCCCCGTCTGCATGTCCGTTATTGCCATCTGATAGAGCGAAATGAGCATTCTCGAAGCAGTTGAAGGCGATAACCACTTTGATTTTGATGACTCAGATATCGTTGTGGTCCTACTTTGAACCCTACGATAAAAAGGTGAAAACGAACGGAGTGATCAGTTTTGTCAAATTGTGTGGAAAAGACTGTTTTTCATGACTTTAGCTCGTTGGGAAATGAAGGCTGACTTGCGCGTGTGTAAAACGAGGGAATAAAAGCATGCCCTATCACAATTAACCATAGAGACTGAAACCAGAACGCCCATTCGATTTATGCTATAATACCTCCCGTTCGACACTAAACCACATCCAATCTCTTATATCTTGAGAAGGTTAATGAGTTTGGTGCTGCAACATTCGTAGAATTATTAGTATGACAACTAAGTTCAAGGGCTTGACGATATGTAATAATTAAAAATTACTTTTGGAAAAAAATTGCGTAGACAGGTGGCCTTGCAAGCCATGCATAACTTGGGTATGAAGTGCCTTCCCATTTTTGTGACAGCCTCCCTGTCGGCTGTGATCAGGTTTTCGGCTGGACCAGCTCATAGAAATGCATCACAAGTGTTTAGAGGTTAACAAACTCTATAAGTCGCTGCTTTTCTAGTTGATGATTCAGCCATCTATGCAAGTATTATTTCGTTGATGTAGTATCTGCTTAAAGGCAGTGTGCCACCTCGTTTCGTAGGTTGTCGGTATCAACAGACTGTAGATCTCCTTGTTACGCTAATTCCAATGATATACGACAGAACGCATAAAAGTCACGAAATCCTTGTCTTCGGGAGGTCCGAAAGTGCAGTTCACGGACCACTTGGTGGGAGCGGACCGTGACTGTGCTGGCTGCCCGCCACAGCTGCAGCGTTGGCCAACACGTCTGGACGTGTCCTAGCGATTAGAGTGACGGCTTCACGCGCCCACTAAAGAACCTGTTCCAAATCCCGTCTCGGAAAACGTTTGAAAAACGGGATTGAAGATAGTTTTGTAACATTTTATGCACACCTCTGAAATCAGCGCACCGAGGAAATTCAGAATCTGTTAAAACCTCAAACATGAAGACGAGGTGATACACAGCCTTTAAATACAAAATCTAGAGGGAACTCCTTGGTCCGTCATTGTGCAGTATACGTTCACGCTAAATCAGTAGTGTCTTCGAATGTTACCTTAATTCATCTTCGATTACGTCTTTCTCATCTCGTCTGCGCATAGTGAGCTATCTATTGGGTTGGGGAATAAGTTCGCTCGGTCTTTTTCAACTTTTTTTTTCACGGTGGTTTGAACCTTGCTTGACTAGCCGTATGGTCCATTTTGTAGCCCTTGATTTGCTCTTTGCAATCACTGCAAACTCAGTACTCAATTTTCGCTTTGCCTTGCCTTCTAGCGTATTGATTTTGACCAACCAAGTGGACAAAATTGAACCTCCCCCCAACCGACTACTGTTCGACTTCAATCGGGGATCAAATGTGGCTCAATTGGCTAGGGATATCAACGGCGTTTGAGGAGGAATCTCTATTGCTCAAAGGACAGCATAGAAATGGTAAACCCACTTCAGACAGGGCGAATTTGGCTTTAAATTTGCTTCCTGTTCTGGACGCCCAGTTTGTAGGAAATAAAGGCGATTATCCGCTAAGGTTGCTTTAGATGTAAGGAAGAATCACTACTGGTGCTAATTCTCAACAATGTATAAGTTGAGCTAACGCATTCCTTGCAAAACCCCAAAATGCTCGATAAGTGGTGATCGTCCACATAGGGTATGCTCGACTCCTCTGCAGAAATTTCAGCAAAATGACTACAAAGAAACTTGAATGCAGAGGATTTTCGCTACTACCGACTCTACAGGTTTATTGCAGTCATACACAGCTTACTTTGTCCAGTTTCCTATTGATTTCATAAACTTTATCCAAGAATTGCGGTTGCGGGTTACAAATCGAGTCATCTCAAACAAACCAATTTTTCGTGGACTTAGAGCAGACAAGCTGCTCTGTCTCTGGCAGCATTAATAGAACAGGGAAGGAGCTATGCAACCCATTTAGTGTGGTTTGCAATGTTCGTGGAAAGTGGTCCTTTCTATGCTCATGAAAAACCGAACGAACTTATTCCCCAACCCAATACAAGGCTTTTTTCTTTTGAAAAGTGGAGAAGTTTGTGTGTGTTTGTATGTTTGCATGTTTGTATGTTTGTATGTTCGGAATAGAAATCGCGGAGGATGAACCGATCGGGACCAAATTTTGCATGTAGGTCCTTCAGGGACCGGCGGAGGTTATAGGCTACTTTCCACCCGGAATATCGATTGGCTTACCGATTAAATCGATTTTATTGATTTTTCACCATTTTTGTTCAGGGGTAAGGGGGGAATGCCTACTGGGGTGTTCCAATATGCTGAACACGAATATGACAACCAATCCGAGCGAAAATATTGATTTATCGATTTTATTGATTTTTCGTCATTTTTGCTCAGGGGTCAATGAGGAAATGTCCACTGGGTTTCTTAAATATGCTGAACACGATTGTCGCAACCATTTTGAACAAAAATATTGATTTATTGATTTTATTGATTTTTCACCATTTTTGTTCAGGGGGTGACGGGGACATGTCTACTGGGGTATTCCAATATGCTGAACACGAATATGACAACCATTCGAGCGAAAATATTGATTCATCGATTTTATTGATTTTTCGTCGTTTTTGCTCAGGGATCTATGAGGACATGCCTACTGGGGTTCTCCAATACGCTGTACACGAATATGACAAGCGTTTGCAAGTGCGTGTCTACTGACTTATAGATTTCATTGATTTTTCGCTCCTTTTGGCCGGGAATCGGTGAAGACATACCTACTGTGGTTCTTAAATACGTCGTCGAGCACGGATGTGACAATCACATTGCACGAGAATATCGATTGATTTTTTCGGTTTCCAAATAACTTTATCAAATCTTCGCGAATGGTATGGTGAAAAAGGGTATGTTGCTTAGCTTTGTCAACTCATTGATCAAAAAAGTAGCGCCTTCACAGTGTGAAATAGCCGGGGGCAGTAAAACACCCGAGCGAAGCCGGGTATGCCGTCTAGTGACTTATAATAAAGCGCTTACTCTGTGGGTGTTTGTGTGTGAAACGATATTCCCTGATTGGCCAGTGATGGTGATTGCGAGGTCAACAAGATGATAGGGACGGGTACGGTGAGGTTCGAAGAATGAAGAGAAGCTCTAAAGGACGGGGAGGTGGAGAGCGGTAAGTGCACCGCAGTATGGAGGGTGCACGGACCCCACAAAGCGGGGAAACGCTTGGATACGGGTCTACTGCTGTGACAAGGGTGAGTCCAAAAGCGAGAAAACGTCTGGAAATGGGTCCAAGGGTGTGATTAAGGTGCGCCGGCGTTCGAAAATGGGGGATATGGGTCCATTGCTGTACCAAAGGCGCGCTAGCTTCGAAAAGTGAGAAAACGTCTGGAAAAGAGTCCAACTGTGATAAGGCTGCGCCGGCGTCCGAAAATGGGGGATACGGGTCCATTGCTGTGACAAAGGTGCGAAAGCGTCGAAAAGTGAGAAAACGTCTGGAAACGGGTCCAAAGGTGTGACAAGGGTGCGCCGGCGTTCAGATTCAGGAAAAAAAACACGGGGCGTTCCTTTCCGAAAAAAAAACACGTTCCGTTTCTGCATGAAGGCCTCACTGTCACCCGTTTCGACTATCGTTCCTACCTACAACACCTAGCTGCCCACTTGCCTTCCGCGTCCGAGCTCTCATTCCATTACGTTTGTGTCTGAATGAACAACTCCTTCCTTTCCGTTTATACACAGTGCACTCATATCACTTCAATTACCACTACAACCTGTTAAACATAATGGTTTCGAGATAGCGTTTGCACTAAATCGGTTACATCGATTACACCAAGTTGTTCACAAGGGCGCCTTTGTGGAAGAAGGCCACCGCTGGCGTGATGGAAGGTTTTTTAGAAGGGTGATGCACCTGTGTAAGAGGATACAGGTTCCGCGAGTGTTTTACTAAGTCCATTTGCATTTTTGTTCTCGTTCAATGTGTAGTATGCGAGGGAAGCGAGCATTAGTAGAAGTCTGGAAGCCCGGAGTTAGCCGGGCGGCCAGATTGGTGCTAGAATATGGCAGATGCCAATCATCCCTGTAAATGCTCGAGCAGATGAACTCATATTGCTGTCGTTTGCCTTCTTAAGCGTTAACTTGTCTTCGAAGTCAATTTCACTATCACAGAGCTCCTTCTTGGTAGCAACATTGAGTTCCCCTTTAATAGGAGTTTATAAGTTACTACTGCGAGAACATTACTTTCTGCTGCAATAAAGGATTGCTCATATAAAACTTAGGAAATTAACTCTGTCAATATCCAAAACTTTGTGTCATTTACTGATCGCAAAGAAATAATTCTAAGAAAGTGGATGCCGTGCAGGACACTTTGAATTTAGAGTGCCATGCTCAGCGACGCCTACTGTCATATGATGCAGAGATAAGGCAAAAATAGGTGTGTCAAAAATTAGTAAAATTTGTGAAGGGAAGCTGAAGAATTTAGTTGTCATGCTAATACTAGGAACATGCATCACGCTCCAGAATACAGTGCGTATCATAAATATACGAGCACCCCAAAACAACGATATCTGCTCCCGCGGTCATCCCTGACAAAAGCCATTGTTACCAGCTAATTCAGCGTGTCCAAAAACCCTACTCCACTGAATTTCAGTTTGAAAAGTGGAGAAATTAGGGGCACCATGGCGCCTTTAATTGCTTGGTCTCATCTTGCAGTGTATCATAATTATAAAGGCACCTTCAGTAAAAAAATTAATAGAAACATCTATTCAAGTCAGAATTCCTGTCTCAAATATGCAGTGAGTACTAGCAAGTCTTTTCAATTAAGCTTACAATCCCACGATTATCGGAATGTTCTGACGCGGAGTAGGCGCAGATAAGGACTTTTTACTATGCAGGTCTCTGTAGTCGCAGGATTGCCGGTCAGGTTCGCTGGAATTCGAGTACCATGGACGCCCTCGTGTAAGATTCTGAATTATATGGCTCGACTATGAGATCTGCCAAGCGAAAGAAGTCATAACAATCACGTTTATCTCGTGAAACCATGCTTTCCTCAAACGACCTATTGTATGGCTGCATTGTTCTACTGAAAAATGAGTGAGGATTCATTACTCTGGTCCGGGAAAGGTGAGTACTGGACGTCGGTCACCTCCTTGTAGTCGGATGACTTCATTGAAGCTAGAACGAAGGTGACGCCGAGCACATATTCTTGACAGAAGCCACCCAACACTATGACTACACTAGCTGCGAAGTTCCGTTTGCTGGAGAGCTGCGGAAATCCTTCCAGTTGTAGGCTTTTCCATCTCTTCCGCTCACGTCAAACTTATTCACATCAGAGAACATCACCTGACCACGTTTTCAAGCTAGTTTAGCTACCTCAGAAGAATTATGCGTACCTCTGACCTACCTGCTGCCCTGTTCACTCTGACAAACTGCGGCTGTACAAACTTATGAGACCATATGGGCCTAAAAGCAAGTCGAAGACGACAACGGACGATGTTGCTGTTACGTGTGATCGTCATCTATACCGTCATTCCAGAGATAGAGGGCGATGATTGTCTCGAATTCCGTCGATAAATACTATGGCCTTCAGAATCATCCGTCTTTTCCAATGCTCTTCTTGCGGTAACTGCTCCCATATCTTGCCATTTCTCTTATTTTAACTGTAAGAGTACTCGAATTCCAGTAAACTTGCCAGGCGAACTTGCAACTACAGAGGCTCGCTTAGAAAAAGTCTTTATCCCCGTCTGCTTCGCGTCAGAACACTCTGATCCTCGTGGGATTGTAAGCCTAATTGACAAGGACTTGCTAGTACTCACTGCATATTTGAGACAGGAATTCTGAGATGAACGGATGTTTCTATTAATTTTTTATTGAAGGTGCCCGTATAATTATGATACACTGCAGGATGAAACCAAACAATTAAGGGCGCCATGGTGCCCTTAATTTTTTCCACTTTTCAAACTGAAATACAGTGGAGTAGAGTTTTCGGACACGCTGAATTAGCTGGTAACAATGGCTTTTGCCAGGGATGTCCGCGGGAGCAGATATCGTTGTTTTTGGGGCGCCCGTATATTTATGATACGCACTTTATTTAAGCATCCGGTACCAAAGATTCCATTTATGCCAGCATTTAAAAGAGTTTCATTCAAATGATGCGATTTTAATTCCTTCGTGAGCAAGATAGGCGGCTACAGAATTGCCAAAAAATTGAAACGAAAACACATTATGGAAAGTTGTGAATAGGAAACAGCACTCTTGTTTGAGTTCAAACATTATTAATGGTAACTCTCTTTCATTATAGATTTCGCTTGCGCTGGCTTCGAATGGAGGCAGTACAAATCATTCATTATCCCTTCCAAGAACCATTTCTATGTTGGTTTTGAAGAAGTCTTTCAATGTGTCAGTCAGTGACAGTGTTAGACATCCGCTCGCATTCCCTTCAACGGAAAATCCTGATGTTGTGATGAAAGATCGAGTCCCTTACGTGGTAAGCAATCCTGTTCCATTTCTATACGATACTAACACAAGCATTCGTATGGTTCACGCAACCAGGAGATGAAGTATAGGGTGCGCCATAAGTTCTCGCACACCATATTTGGTACCGCCACAGTAGCAGAATTCAACGTAATAGCGCTATGGCAGCACTAAGCCAACTCAATAGCAACTTAAATAACTTATAAGATCGGGAATATGTCAAGATTCGCTTTCGTAACAGCTCAAAGTCGAGTGGAAGGTGCACCCATCGCGGCACGGTGGTATTTCTTGTATGAATCCTTCTAAAGCTTTTCCTCAGCTTATATCACCAGCTCAAACTTTCGTATAATGTAGCTCTTGATTTGCCCTTTGACAGCGTTAGCAGGCCACTGTCAACCGGATTCAGATCAGTACTGAATGAGAGTCAGATCTCAGCACAGGTTTTCCTCCGCGCACCACTCCAGGAGACGCACTTGCTCCATGAGCTGATTCCGCGCCTTAC
>KN726754.1:25106-36059 GCA_000816745.1 Ancylostoma duodenale
CATATGGCATACTTCATAGTGACACCGTCGCTGTGGAGAAAATGAATGAAAGCGATGAGAACAAAACATTACAAGTTCTCATATCACACAGATCGCGTGGGTAGTATGCTAGCATAGGAGCAGCTTTGCGAAAACTGTTGAGGCTGAATCACTCGCGGCAGCGTGCGGCAGCGTCACTGTGAGACATGCCATGGCTTTGGAGGGGGTGCCCTTACCCAAGAGCGGTAGGGGTGATGGAAAAAACCCATGTTCTGTGTTTTTGGAGAATTAGTGCTGATTCTCATACGAGAATCATTTCGAGTCATATTTCGCACCACTCACACTCAATTGCTCACAGATGCTGGCGTCACATCAAACGCATTGCTTGAATCAGGTTGGGAGGGCTACAACGCATCCATGAGCACTCCAATAATTTAGTCACACTACTAAATGACAGGCAGAAGCCGTGCAGGTTTCAGTAGTCCGAGCGATTCATGATCTGTATATATAAAAGTGAAAGTTTGTGTGTGTGTTTGTATGTTCCTATTAGAAATCGTGGAGGATGAACCGATCGGGACCAGATTTTGCACGTAGGTTCTTCGGGGACCGTCGGAGGTCATAGGCTACTTTGTACCTGGGATTATCGATTGGTTCATCGATTATATCGATTTTATTGATTTCTCGCCATTTTTGCTCGGGGACTGGCGAGAACATGCCTACTAGGGTTCCTCAATGCGCTTGAACACGAATATGACAACCATTTTGCGCCAAATTATCGATTTATTGTTTTTTTTTTTTGATTTTTCGCTATTCTTGCCCATGGGGCGGTAAAGACATGTCTACCGGGGTATCTCAATGCGTTGAACACGAATATGATCACCGAAACCGACCGAAATATCGATTTATCTGTTTCAATGATTTTTCGGAATTCTTGTATACGGGTCGTTGAAGACGTGCGTTTTAGGATTTTGCGAAACGCTGAACGTGGATAAGGCAACCATTTTAGAGAAATTTCTCAAGCAACTTCTCCCCATGGGAAGTGGGCCAGGGTGAAAAAGGGTCACTTAAACTGATGACCAAATGATGAACATTTTGAAATGATTCTTTGGTTCAACAAGTGTTGGCATCAGCTTTAAATGGCCGGAAGAAGTCGAACTCCCGAGCGAAGCCGGGTACACCGTCTAGTTTCGAAACAAAAAAGAGTTCTGATATGAATATGTTATGTTGAACTTCCTTCTGTTGATTTTTTGCTACCGAGCTCAGGTTTCGAGGGCATCCTATCCCATGATGTGGTCAAACCTTTCCCTCTAAAAGGTCCCAAATTCTTGTTCAAGCTTGACTTGCTCCATTCGCAGCGTATATCCTATCGTTCATATTTTTGAAGGACAGCCTGCACAAGAGATATAGCGTGAGAGAAACCATACACAAGCTACCCGATGAAGTGGTCGCCATCGAATCTGCTGGTGAGTTAGGCAACAAATCCTTTGCGTAATTCCTTTATAGATTTATTGCGTACACAGCTCAAATTAGCTCAGCTCCAATTCTGAAAAAAAAGTTTTCTAAAGAAATTGAGAGGAGAAATGCAGATGCCTTCCTACTTTCTTAAACCATATATCACTAGATCAGTCTCAGGGCGCTAACCTAGCACCTCCGTTACGTTATGCCTTTCGTTTGTTTAAATTAGTCAGTAGAAGAAGGTATACCTTTCTCAGAAATCCCTATCTCACACCGCACCGCCCGTCAACTCATCCACGGTGTGCATTATCATACGTGGTGTGGCGTGAATGAGCTGATGGGCGGTGCGGCGTGAGACAAAGATTTTTGAGAAAGACTGTAAATGAATGAGCGCTTTCCCCATACGCGCAAATGAGAGGACATTTGAGGAGAATTGGCCACCAGGAAAGAACTCGCGCGGACAGCATAATACCGACTGATGTGCGCCAGCGTTCCGGCACACTAACGCTTCTGTATCATAGAGTTTTCTTCATTTGTGGAGCTGGACTCATGAAAATTTCCGGGAACATCGTGGCCCTTCCACTTACCCTGATTGGACAAGTTTCCTTAGGAAAAAATCGGACTTCTTCTGCATTCGACATTCATGTTCTTAGTTGCTATGAAGAGGCTCTAAAATAAAATGCACCGAGCGGCTTCACAGGAACTTTTGAAATTTCAGCACTGGAGAGCAAAACCTCAATCGCGATTCAAAGGTACCGTTCCACATTGGATTCGTTTCTGAGATTACCTCGTGAAAGGAGTATCCAGAAGCTGCTGCTCACAATAGTTTTTGTGATTCCCTGCAAAGCAGATGAAAAATACCATTTCGATCCCCATTCCTACGCGCAGACCCGGGCGGCATGGCCAAGGGGCTTCCAGAATAGTTCACTCTCTGGAGTGCACCTTCTGGACAGATTCATACCACTCGTTAAAGTTTCTCATCCACTCCGTGACAGTGCAGAAACTGCGCTCCATGCGTGACAAGGGAGTAACTGATACAAAACCCGGTACCTCCTTGGCTCTGCCTGCAAGATTCCTAAAAGGTGTTCAAAAGAGGACTTTTTGGCACTTTCCCACGGAATCACGTATACCATTGTGATCAGCAGCGAAAATCTCAAAAATGATTCAGGTGTGGGATGGTGTTTTCAAAGCCAAGCCGCGCGGGACCTGCTTCGATTAGCCTCAAGTCTCCATTTTAAATGAAGGCATCCTCAAAAGTGGACGTCACCTCGTGATTGGTGTTGGGATGTCAACAGAATCAGATCATGCTGGACGAGCTGAATCCAATTACTTGAGGTCTGGAAAACCGTTAAAAAATTCTATTCTCAAGGCAAAATTTGATATTCGAGAGGATGAGTTTCCTTGCTAGAGAACTAGGAAAAGCGGATGAGAAGTTAAGATTGCTCATTGAAATGAACTTCTCAACGAACGTGAACGTTATCGACGGAACGAGTACTGCCGTATTCGAGAACAAATCCGCCCCTTCAGCAAGCTTTTACTGCGGAATGAAGCCTCTCGTTCACTAAGCAAGAATTTTGGGATTTTTGGCCAAAGAATTCCGTAACTTATGGGGTTTGCAACGTTTCTCTGAAACGTGAAGTGCATCTTTGCGCTCAGTGGCTCGCATTTGCTCGACTGACGTGAGAACCTCGAACTGGTTCATTGAGCTGAAGCACTGCTTTTAAGATGCCACGGTGTGCTGACCAGGAATGAACGGATACAGAAATTCCAAGAACCCGATAACGGTGCAGATAACGGATTGGCCAAAAATGAGCGGATAACGAATACTGGGCAATAGATAACGGAAAAGCGTTCCAGATGCTTCAAGCACAACTTCTATAAAAGTAAAGGTGACAGAAGGGAAATACGACATGGATGTTGTGAAAAACTAGAATACATTCTTCATCTCTTTAATCATCAAGATCCCCCATTCTCAGAACGACGCTAAGCATAGTACGTTATGAGAAGTTGTTATTTGTTGTACTACATGAAAACAACAGTTCCCAGTGATATTTACAGTTCCCACTGATATCTGGATAGGGATATTAGGCCCTAGCACGAACCTTCCGGAGAGTCAAAACGACAACGAAGCCCACTTTGAAAAACCCAAATTTCACACGAAGTCCCGGTTGGATACTGAGGTATTGGGAAATCCTAAATTAACGCGTTTCCCGCGGATATTTGCCCAAAGAGAGCGTCTCCGTAAAGGGCAATTTATACCAAGTTCGTGGGTCGTGAAATGTACAATCATCTACTACTGGCAGTAATGCGGAAGATGTCACTGTACGGATCCACAGCTGCAAGACCTATCGCGTTCCAGCATTAGCCGAAGAATCAGGCTGGCAGCACCAAAGACCGAAAAGCTGGCCTAATAAGAAGTATTACATTAAAATGCAGGCCCTCAAAAACTCGTACTACTGGTGGGGATTTTGGATAAGGAGGCATAGGTTTATTTCAGACGCCTCTGTCATCTGCCTTCAATATCAACTGTACACATAGTCGTGAATAATAATGAAAACGGCAGATAAAGGACGAAAAACGAACGTACTTCATTACAACAACTTTAGAAACTGATTTACAAAAACAAGCGAGCCGGTTGATAGAAAACCTCACCTGGTCTCTAGTCTGAAAGAATCAACTCCAGTGCTCCAGCTCTCACTCACTCAGCGGGCATACACTTTTTTAGTTTACATATACTCAGAATGTCTTTCTTCTTCAGTTCCCAGTGTTCTTCTAGTTCTTATCTCACTGAAGTTTTCAAGTGAATCCGTGCAGTTTCGGCAGCGCAGAAGTCCTTCGCATCCTCCGGAAACTCCTGCGCTGCCGAAACTGCATGGATTGACTTGAAAACTTGAATGAGATAAGAACTAGAGGAACACTGGGATTTTTCAAAGAAGACATCCTAAGCTTATGTAAACGAAAAAAAAGTGTATGCTCCATTCACTCCCTGGAAAGTTCTGCTCCAAACTTCTCAACCTGTTCAACCCTACCGCTATTGCGCTGCTCCAAGTACGAACAGTTCTCTTGCAAGCATTTTTTCGTATTTCATCGCCTTTATCAACGCACCCGGACCCATACAAAGTCCTTATTGCTTTCCACCTTTTTCACGAAGATCAGCTCGCCTACTTGAGATGATACGCGGGCATCTGTTTTTTTTTTTATTTCAAAGGTAAGGACCCAAAAGCAAAGGATGGTCGTTCCAAGGTTTTGTTTCTAAGCCCATTTAAGACACCGTGATTTTTTGGGTGTGTTTACGTATGTAGGTTGTAGCTCCACCTCACGAAACTTGCTTATGCTTAGTCCAAATGAACAGCGCGAGGAAGAGGCACCGCTCATCAGTGAGGTGCTAGGCAATCAATTTCAACATTGCTGATAGTCACAACATTAGTCAGCGTTTTTGATAATCTCACAAGTAAATAATGTTTTTTGGGGTTATTGCCCCACAATGTCTGACAACCCGGAAAATCTGCACGAAAGCTCTCTTTTCTGCGTAAATTTGTACGAGTCTGTATTACCTTCTCCTATCATATTTTGACACTCTGAACCACTAAATAAGAAGAAAAACGCGCTGGACCGACTTATACGATGGCTTTCCTTCGTCGGAAGCGTGCGGAGTGAAACCACTGTTTTTGGCCTCGTTCGGACCATTATCCAGCGCCGAAAGCCCGGATAACGGCACAGATAACGGATAGGCGAAAACGTGAGGATAACGCAAGTGGCTAGCCGGATATGGATAATCCGTTCTTGCCTGGTGTTGACGTCTCTAACAGTGGAGTGTACTATCTAAGAGTGGCACAATGTTGCTATGAATAATTGCACAATAAACTGCAACAATTACAATAAAAATTAGTGTTGTGCATATGTGAAACTAATAGCATCGTGATCATCTTCAGGTAACTTGTTGACCGCATTGCACGCTAACCATCTTGACGAAGTCTATCATCTACCGGCGGGAATATAAAACAGATAATCATTATTCTCTTTCTTTCTTGCTGTTTTTACAATCATTTCTTTCTTGCTGTTTTTACACCTATTCCTTTCTCGCTGTTTTTACAATCGCCTCACACGAAATAAAAATTTTTCACAGAGAAAGATACAGCAACAGCTCGATCTCCGCACGTGAGCGCTTGTTTTATTATAGTCGTTATCTGTATATATAAAAGTGAAAGTTTGTTTGTTTGTTTGTGTGTTTGTATGTATGTTCCTTATAGAAATCGCGGAGGGTGAACCGATCTGGACCAAATTTTGCATGCATATCCTTCGCGGGACGGCGGAGGTTATAGGCTACTTTGCACCTGGGATTATCGATTGATTTATCGATTATATCGATTTTATTGATTTTTGGTCGTTTTTGCCCAGGGGTCGGTGGGGACATGTCTTCTGGGGTTCTTCAATACGCTGAATACGAATATGACAACCATTTTGCACCAAACATTGATTTATTGATTTTATCGATTTTTTTCCATTTTCGCTCGGGGACGGACAAGGATATGTCTACTGGGGTTTGTCAATACGCTGAACACGAATATGACAACCATTTTGCACCTAATATCGATTTATTGATCTTATCGATTTTTTCCATTTTCGCTCGGGGACGGACAAGGACATGGCTTCTGGGGTACCTCAATACGCTGAACACGCATATGGTAACCATTTTGCACGAAATATCGATTTATCGGTTTTATTAATTCTTGGTTTTTCTGCCCAATGTAGCGGTGAAGACGTGTCTCCTGGGGTTCCTCGATACGCTGGATATGAATATGACAACCACTTCGTACGAATACATCGATTCAAAGTCACCGAAATAGCTTTGCTAACTTTTCGCCCGCAAGTCGATGGGAAAGGGTCACATTCGCTAACATGCCGATCACCAAAATTATGAAGATTTTAATGAACTCATCGGTGATAGTGATTTGCCTCAGCAATGTGATGTAGTCAAGGTAGTAAAACACCCGAGCGAAGCCGGGCACGGCAGCTAGTTGTTAATAAACATTATTAATGTTGGTGAATTAATATGATAATTTTGATGTTTCTTGCGATGCACTGGAGCAATTGCATTCTTTGAATCTTCAGACTTTATTGAAATAAAGTGGAGAAGTTCGATTCCAAGATAAAAACAGGTTCTGGGCCAGTTCGACATGATGTCAAAACAAGTGCTGCAGCCACAGCTCAATCGTGACGAATACACATTGGTATTCGAACAAACATTTTCGAACGAATATTCGAATACTTCGGAAATTTCGCTATTCGAACATTTGAATAATTCGAAAAGTCAAAATACTCTATTATTCGAATATTCGAATGATTCGAAAAGTTGAAATATTTGATTAATCGATTATTCGAATATTCGAAAGAAAAATTCGGATACCAATGTATAGTGATGAGGCAGTGGTCATCGTCCACATTTTTTGGTTTTAGCATGAGTGATTCCTTTAAAACACAGTCAGTGGTTTGAGACATTTAACACATACCACTACTCCTGGTAAAGCAGCTCGCGCGGAGTATATCTCCGTATCTATCAGGTGAGATTCTGCCTTCAACATTCCAAATTGATGGTTGGAACAACACAGATACGCGTCAGTGACACCGTCAGCATACCAAATGGTCAACGGTATAGAAACAATGCATTTCCTCGCCCTCAACCATATTGGGCATACCTCTAAAGTCGGCGGGTTTAAATGAAATTGTTGAGTTTAAGCAGAGTTACGGCGTTTTAGAAAATTAGGTGTAACTGCCAGGAACCCTTGCACGCACCTAATACATCACAGAAAAGCAATACTAGCTGTACAGCTAGACTACTATATTTAGTCGTTATATTATATCAATTAAACTTAAAGGTTTCTCTCAAGGATCCAGCAGAACTCTTGCACTGACCTAATATTTGTTACAAGCTGTCAATGTGAACATCAGTTAATTAAACACGTTAGTGACAATGTGACTACAGGAGGATGTTCTGGTACTTGGAGGCGCCGCTCTGCTGTTCTCAAAAATTATGTTTCCTTAAATAGGTAAGGTTCTTGATTAATCTATTCTTTTGTTCACAACCACACTGAAGCTGATGTTGTTGAACACGTCTCCTTGATTGGATGCACTCGTTTTCACCAGCGGGTAAGTTTAGCCATTTTGAGTAGTTATGGTTGTTCCCAAAATGAGTATGCATGTAGGTGCGTAGACTAGGAATGAGCGGAATTCCGACTTCCGAAACTTCCGAAATTCCGGTGTTTTTTGGACTTCGACTTCTGAAAAATGTCGAACAAAAAAAAACGGAAGTTTTCGGAAATTTTGGTGCAACTTGCGTTTTATCTCAAGGTTGTCCCTAATTTTGTGCAGTTTTTCAAGATCTAGTCGGCATTGTCTCCACAATCTCTGATAACTGTGCAGCACGAACGCAGCCCAAACGCCGTAATGATTCGGTTAGAAACGCTAGCAGCAACGGTTCGCAATTGCTGACATCCTCCCCTCCGTTGCTGCTCAAGCTTTCGTCCCTTTGGCAGCAATGGAGAGGAGCATGGCAGCAATGGAGGGGAGGATGGCAGCAACTGAGAACAGTTGCTGCTAGCGTTTCTAACCGAACCATTACGGCGTTCGGACTGCGTTCGTGCTGCACAGTTATCAGAGATACGACAGTCGTGAACCAAAAAAAAAGAACTTCTTAAACATGGAGTGTTTCCACAAAGTTCTGCTGTCTTAATTGGGATGTCATAAAGAACAGCAACAGTCTTTGACCAAAATTTTCGCTGTGATTTTTGTTTCTGAAGTCTCTTAAAATGAATTTATGTTGTTCTAATGGCTAAGTTTTTGTAGTGGGTTCGATACTACATATCAGTAGTATATGCATTACGAAATTACATTGCCAAAAATTCAGCCGGGAATAGGAGAGGCTTTGCTCACCGTCTAAAACTTTCTGAAAGAATCGATGAAAAATTAGAAGTTGTCCGTTTTTATTCATCTCACACATAATGGTAACTAACTAAACAACATGGCGTCACCCCAAAATCAGGCAACCCTCAGTTCTTTTAGAGTAGAACGCCCTCACAGAGTACCGCTGGAAAGGTGCCAAAACTTGACAAGATGAATTCCTAGAAGACACTCCTGTAATCGATGTCTGCCATGGAAACTGGGACATTAGTAATCAGCATTCTTCTCTATATTTTCCTGTGGAAAATATGATATATTAACTCCGAAGAGCTTTTGTCTCGAGCCTATGAATTTTTATTATCTGTCGAATTTGCTGCAGTCCTGCTCAACCACTTCGGTTATGTTGAGCGATCCTTTATCCTTCACAAGACGGCATACCCGGCTTCGCTCGGGTGTTTTACTACCCCGGCTATCTCACTCTGATAAGGACAATTGCTGTTGCCGGTACATTTATTAAAACGCTCATAATTTTGGTGATAAGCATATTAGTAAATCTCAAGTGGCCTTCCTCCACCGACCCGTAAGCGAAAAGTCAGCAAAATTATTTCGATGACACTGAATCGATGTATTCGTGCAAAATAATTGTCTTATTCATATTCAGCGTAATGAGAAACCCCAGTAGACATGTCCTCACAGCCCTATGAGGTAGAAAAGCGAAAAATCCATAAAGTCGATAAATCAATATTTCATGCAATGCGGTCGTTACATTCGTTTTCAGCCTACTGGGAAATCACAGTATACAGGTCCTTGCCCGCCCGCAAGCGAAAACGGGAAAAAACGATAAAAATCAATAGATCGATACTGCCGTTACAAATGGTAGTCATATTCGTGTTCTGCGTATCGAAGAATCCTAGCAGACATGTCCTCGGTGATCTCTGGGCAAAAAATGTGAAAAATCAATAAAACCGATAAATCGATAATGTGGTTCGAAATGGTTGTCACATTCGTGCTCAGCGTATTGGAGAACCCTAACAGATATGTCCCCACTAACCCCTGAGCAAAAATAGTGAAAAATCAATAATATCAATACAGTCGATAAAGTAATCGATAAGATCAGGTCAAAAGTAGCCTGTAACCTCCGCCGGTCCGTGGAGAGTCTTTCTCAGTCTCTGAGTAGAGAATGGCGTCGGCTCCTTATTCTGTTACTTCGATAAACGGAGGTCAGTATCCGTTGTTTTGTCGCTTTTCTCGGATCAAGAAAACGCTCAATTAGTTTAGATGTGCTTGGAATAGCTGAAAATTCTGTACAAGGTTATCGGCGTTTCTAGAGGGTGAGCCAGGACTCTCACTCATCATTGAGATTACCCTGGGTGAAAGTATTGACGCCTTTGTTAACAGGTAAATTTGGGGTATGTCAACGCCTTCACTGGGTAGTCTCTGTGATGCATGCGGCATCGAATTAAGAGGACGAGGGTGTGATGCGCGTTTTTCAACTCCAATGGCAGAGGAATTCTTTGGCAATGGAAATGAATTTCACATTTTGTTAAATTAATAGCCGCGTTTTGAAAACGAATCTCTCAACTTCCCCCTACCCCCATCCCCAACTGATGGATAAGACTCTTTGAGGTTCTTTTATACTATCGTACAAGTTTTTCCTCACCACTCATCAAAGCCCAGTGCACAACAGTATTTGAATGGTGTTCATATCGCTAACGTCACATCTCGCAAACACTGTTCCGAGCCATATTTTTATTTTGCAGTAGAATCCTCAACAGAATTCGGGCAACTCGTATTTTTTGCCAGAAGTGAAGCACCTTAACAGCTGATAAAATCATCATAATCTTCCTCTCTATCCCTGCCTTCTAAATCTTTGAAGCTACACGTGTTGCTTAGTGATCGAGTTCTTTGCCATGACTTCGCCGTTATCGAAGTGTTTCGTTCTCTTTTTTCTGCAATTTTCATTTTTTTTTCTTCATGAAAGACTTGGTCCTGACCAGTTCACCCTCCACGATTTCTATAAGTAACATACAAACGTACAAACACACACAAACAAACTTTCGCTTTTATATCACCTTGATCACCTTGACTCCCGTTGATCTTCGGATGTACCAAGCGGGCACCAGCAATCCTTCCATTTGTCCCTCTCACGAGCCAGAGTTGTCCAATGGATTCTGTCCGTTCGAGGGACACGAAGAGCACTGTATCTTTCCTTGAAGGACTTCGTGAAGAAATCTGACCATCGGATCGGTGGTCTTCCTGTCGTGCGCTTAACGTCCCGTGGAGTCCAGTCGCTGACGGCTCTTGTCCAACGGTGGTCGTTAAGACTCATCACGTGTCCGGTCCACCTGATCTTACTCAACTTGGCGTAAGCGGCAGCGTCCCTGATCTTCGACTGTTCACGAAGGGTGGAGCTCTGTATTCCGGCCCTCACTTCTTATTCCTAGCATCACCCTCTCGATGGAGCGTTCGACGACGCTGACCGCATTCTCATCCTGTTTGCGTAACGCCCAGGTTTCCGAGGCGTACGTCAAAGCAGGAAGAACCGTCGCATTGAAGAGGTGGGCACGGAGCCTGGTGTTCTTCGTCTTCTTCACTAAGTCTTCACTAAGCCTGGTGTTCTTC
>KN726755.1:0-10108 GCA_000816745.1 Ancylostoma duodenale
ATAACCTCGATTTTGAACGGCACGAATGAATGAACAGTTCGAATAACCGGTTTTTTTTTTCAAAACACCGAATGAATGAGTAGTTCGAATATGCCCACTTCGTGAAAAATTGAATGAATGAATTATTCGAATATTCGAATATTCAAAAAACTCATCGAATGTATTCGATTCGGTCACATGTATAATGCACAGGCAATCGGAATGCGATGACGTGCGGCGAGTGCGAGCGGGTCTGGACCCAGTGGAGTCACCCATCACCCTGCATTGACTGTCGGCGCCAGATTTTCAAAATATGATAGACTACAGGACCTTAGTGGTTAAACCCAATTTGCCGATGTGGCCCTGAGTGACATGAATGCACAGTTATTGGTGGAAACTAAGGCGAACAGCAATAGAATACTAACGAAAGCAAATGAACGTGATGTGCTCCAAAAAAACTCCAGGTTTCCTTAACCTGTGGCTCGGTTTTGAGAATGTGACAAATGAAAATAGCGGGTTGACTCGTGAATTTGTTGCATAATAGCTCACAACCTTGGTTCAACGCAAAGAAATGAAGAGTTTTCGAAGCAAAACGAAAAGACCTGGGCATGGCGTTCATTCTTTTACAATATATATGCATGGTGCTGTCTGACTCTACCATAGTTTATCCGCCACTACCATAGCAGTTCATATCCGCCAATCTGCTGCACCGGTTTCCCCGATACCACTAACAATGACACATCTGGAGGCTAATCGGGTTCACCTTGATCACCTTAACTCCCGTCGATCATCGGATCTACCGAATGGGCACCAGCAATCCTTTCATTTGTCCCTCTTGCGTGCCAGCGTCGTTCAATGGATTCTGTCCGTTCAAGGGATACGAGGAGCATTGTATCTTCCCTTGAAGGACTTCGTGAAGAAGTCTCACCATTGGGTCGGTGGTCTTCTTAACATTCTGCGGAGCCCGGTCGCTGAAGACTCTTGTCCAACGGCTGTCGCTAAGACGCATTACATTTCCGGCTCACCTGCTCTTACTCAGTTTGACGTAAGCGGCAGCGTCCCTCATCTTCTACTGTTGACGCGGGGTGGATCTCCTTATTCTTGCCCTCACTTCCGAGAGTCGGGTTGTTTTTAGCATCACCTCTCTCGATAGAGCGTTTGACGACGCTGACCGCTCATTCTGCTTGCGCAGCGCCCAGGTTTCTGAGGCGTACGGCAAAGCGGGGAGAAGCGTGTGTTGAAGGGCTGTTTACGAAGTCTGGTGTTCTTCGTCTTCTTCACTACGTCATCGATGCTCTTAAGCAAGCCGCTCGCTTCCTCCTCCACAGCTCTTGAGCGAGGTCGTTCATCATGTTGACTTCCCTACCTAGGTATGCGTAGCTGGAGCTTTCGGATATGATAAAACAGCTATAATAGATACTGCACAAAGTCGAGTTCATAATGCCAAGATTAAAAGAGCGTCGGTGAAGTGAATATGGTTAAGTCGCCAGCCATCAACTTGCACTCCCATGCAATCGCATTCTAGTCTTTGCATGACGTCCTCAAGAGTGGCGCTGAATAGTTTTGGTGACACGGTGTTGACCTGTCGAACCCTCGAAGCCTTCTCTTGCCGTCGATGGTGATGTCGTCGTAGAATGGCGAAATACTGGTTGTGAAGTTGCGGAAGAGCTCACGGAATATCTTGATGTATAGACTGGGAACGCCCTATTTCTTTAAGGCTTCTAGGGCTGCAACGGGCGCCAAGGCTTTCTTCAAATCGATGAATGTGAGGCAGAGGGGCATTTCGTACTCTCGCGATACTTCGATGTGTCTAGTGACGGTGTATAAATGGTCGATATATGGTCGCTAATTGGGTTACTTTTTGAGAAAGTCAGGCTGGCACTTTTGTGATGTGGTGTACTAGATCATCGGTACTTGGTTTCTTTCTATTGCGTGAGAGGGCAGTGACTCTTGGATTTGTCTTGAACACCGATCAGTGGCGATCATGACGATCGGAATGTTAGATACCGAAATTCTCTAGATGAAGAAGAAGGATTTCTTCTCAAAATCTGCGTTTTCAATCCAGTGCTAAGCAAACAGCACCGAGGCAGAATCCTAGAGTTACAACATAGCAGGAGGCACAATGAAGTGCGTACTGATTATCGATGTGAAAATGGATAGCTTCATTCTCCTAGAGACTATCCGCTTTGTTGTTGTTGATCCAGGAGAATTTCAGATTGACGTTTTGCTTACTATTTATGTTTTGGTGGTGTGGCTAGAGTGAATCCCTCGTGGGTTCGATTTAACGTTTTCAGGATTCTACAACTAGCCCATCTTCTGCTTTTTAATCATTTGCACCATATTTGCAGTGCTCTCACTTGTAATTTACAGATTTTAATTCGAAGGCTTGCGACGTCTCCAGAATTTAGCATCTAGTTTATTGCTTACCGTCTATACTACTTAAAATCAAGAAAACGTTTCAAGAGTCGCATTCTACTGTAATTCGAGGGTTTTCCGAGGGTATTAATCATCCAGACAAAGATGCGACTGATAGTCTATGGGTTCAGAAAACATTTGGAGAGAGCCATTCTACAGTAATTCGAGCATTTTTCAAAGCTTTTCTTTCAAAGCAGCTCATCCGGGTTGGAACAAGAGGATGGATGATAAATCAGAATACCTAACTGCGAAACGCTGTGCATTGTAAATAAGAAGGACCTGTGTGTGTCGCGTACCGCTACTTCCTTTTAGGTAAGTCCAGTTTTAGCAGGTATGCACACTCCCCCTCCACGTTTCGTGGGCCAGTCTATCCGAATGATTGTACAGGGAAGGGATGAGTAGACTTTGAAGGAATCAGTACGGGTGGACAGGCACCATTCGTTTCAGGGTTACTGTGACCATGCTTAATGTGGCACAGAGAAATCGAAATTATAGTCATAATTTCTCCTCTCTAAACCGCGCATGCTAATAGCCCATTGATTGATTCCTGCCTCACGCCGCCTTGCTTAGATCATGCTCTCTCCTGCACTGCGTGAGGCTAATCGAATAGAAATATGGTTGTAGTCACTCATTTGTCTCAGCGTTCTGACCCTATTAAGAATTGCGAAGTTCTGGGATGGAAATCGGAATCGATTTTATCGAGAAGAGGCCGGGTCTCCAACGGCCTGCTCATCCTACTTACGGTCCAGAGGTTTGCTTTCAATGCCAAGGACACTAAAGATTTCTCACACTCTGGCTCCGACGTCAGCCTGCTTTTCCCATACAAGGGCATTAGTCAGTAGCTCGGATGTGCCATGGATGGCAACACCTTTTTGATGGGTGTAGTAGTCGGAATTCTTGGAGATGAGCAAATCACAAACTGTAGGAGACAAAAAAATTAATAAACTGTCATGAGACGTTGAGTTCTCCAAAAAGTAAAATATGGTGTTCACACGAGTAGCACTGTTATGCAGGAGGAAAATAAGCAGAGAATCACTTGGAGTGGTGTTAGGCTTCTCTATCACAGGTACAGAGGAGGAATTGTTGTTAAGCATGCTTTTGTTTTATCTTAAAGGCAGCACTCACGAGAATTTTTCTTACACAAATTCTGCTGTTTTCCTAGATTTGGCGCCAAACTAAAAACGAACACTGTATTTGTCAGAGCGGAATTTTGTCAGATCCTACCAAAAGGGCGATTTTTATTGTTCGCAAGAGTGGCCGAGCTGCCCGAGTTTGAATGGAATGAAGCTGGAACCACGGCAAGCTCTACCACAAGGAAAGATGGTGATTGCTTTAGGACAATTAGTGATCTAGCTATCTGTTAATCCCCCGTAATTGTGGTTGGCGACTCCAATATGCCGGATATAGAGTGGGTAGTCTCAAGCTACACAGTCTATATGCGGCTACTCAACTTCCAAAGTGAACTGTTTTGCGAGTATCATGCACTGTCACGGCTACTCGAACTTCCAATTGCTACTCGAGGCATCAGCAGCTGGATCTTCTATTCTCAAATTCTATAGTGACAATAATTGCATAACGTTTGACGGAACATGCTCTGAGAGGAGGTACACTCCGGTCTATGCACGTTTGTTTCCTAAATCTGACTACAGCCAGGTTAACGCGTATTTATCGGGGATCATGTGGATAGAGTCTTTTGAAGCTGCGTCTTCTGTGGAAGAGAAGTTTGAGATGTTTATAGCTATACTTAATCATACGCTTGATTTGTTTGTTCCGTGGGTTCTGGCAATTCCATTCAGATCTAACTTGCCATCATATCTCAGAGAACTGCTGGAGAAAAAAGGAGCATTTATTCAGTCTCGCAAAGGCTAATGGTGATTGGGAAGCTTAACATAGATTCATGAAGACGGTTCACAAAAAATTAAACTCCTACAATAGTTCAGTAAAAAAGAAAGTCCTCAAATCAAAGAAACAGGATTTTCTGAGGTTTTTAAAGTTTAAGCTATCTGAAAGAACACATTATGGTAGTTCAGGCTATGATGGAGTAATGGCAGCGACTGATGCTCAAAAAGCAGAGGTATTTTCAAATGAATTGTGTAAAGTGTTCTCAGTCGATGATGGACTTGTGCCATCAATAGACTTCAATGTAAAACAACCAGTGACTGATTATCCGTTTTTCCAACCGTTCCAATTCTCTGACTCGTATACCTTTCCACTTCATAAGGAACATAGCTGTATCTTTCGCTGATCAATTGGCTTATTTATTTAACCAATCATAGATGTACTCAGAAGTACCTCGCCGGTGGGAACATTCGTATGTCACGCCTGTCCTGAAGGAAGGACCTTCTTCTGATCCGATAAATTACAGACCAGTTAGTATAACTTCGGTATTCTGCAGGATTTTCGAAAAGAATATTAAAAATTACATTCAACATCATCTACATGTTACCGGAATTATTCCCTGTAATCAGCAAGGCTTTGTTGAGAGTAAATCAGCTGAGACGAATCTCTTCGAATGCGTGAATGACTGGACTAATATATTGGATAATCGTAGGAGTTGCGACGTAATACCTGAACTTATGATGAGAACTGAAAAGCTTGGATTTCATCAAAACATCATAAATTGAATCATGCAATACCTCAGTGGTAGAACTTTTCGAGTAAAAGTAAGGTCATGCTTCTCTTCAGTAAAAGAATTGTCTAGAGGTGTGCCACAAGGGGGTGTCCAATGGCCACTGCTAGTTAGATTATATACAGCCGACATTCCTGGGATATTGGAGGTTGGAATCAAATGTAAACAGTTCGGAGATGACTTGAAAGTTTAACACAAAGTCTCATGTGCTGAAGATGTAACTGCCATTCAGATAGCAATAAACGATTTAGTAGAGTTGTCAAGAAACTGGCAGATTCCCTTACCCAATGAGAAAACGTTGCATTTTCGAATGGGAAACTCAGATATTAATACCTTTTACAATATTTTGTCGGTTCTTATTAGGACTGTAGAATCAGTAGGGGATTTAGGTTTCCACTGCAGTAAATCTCTTAATTTTTTGGCCCATGACGAGAAAATATGTCAGAAAGCAATGCCTCGTAATTTTCAAATTTTTAGAGCCCTGTCAATCAAAACCTGTGAAGCTCTTATTATTAACGTATAAAATGTATGTAGGACCAATATTGGAATGGGGTTCCAAAATTAATTAATCCCCACCAGAAAAAAGATGTCCTCATGCTTGAAATACTTCAGAATAACTATACTAGAAAAATGTTCATTAGGATGAGGGGAACTTTTTATTCTACCATTCCCAATTCCACTAACAGAAATGGTCTTGTTGGCCTAGCAACCGTTGAATCCAAAAAACAATACTCGATATTTGCATGGTACATAAATTGCTTAACCCTGCAACTAATATTGATACTCTTGATTTTTGCAGCATAACACCCTCAACTGGTAGATGTGGCCCATTTGAAATCGCGTTCCCCAAAACCTAACCCTGTAACAAGAGAAACCAGTTTTAGCATCAGGGCAGGAACTGCATTTATCAAAATAAGTAGGAGAATCCCCACCAAGTCTTCCAGTGCTTTGTTCAAACGAGCTGTTAAGTCCAAGATATGTGTAGCGTAGACGAACATGATAACTATATTTTTTCATCTTAATGGTAACTGCTCAACCAGAATTTGCATTCTAACTTAACTGTGTATCCATGGCGTTGTAAATAAGAAGCAATAAATAAATAAAAACTGTGATAACAACACTCATTCCTTTTTCGCTACAACTCATCCTCATAGTTTGAACGCTGGCACTAATCCAATCTCTTCATTTTTTGAGAATGCAGATGTCCACAGTGTAACATTCGTGGAAAGGTTGGTACCACTATAAGCATCCAAAACGATTAAAACCTCGGACACAAAAATTTCCGTAGGTGCTGCGTTTGAACTGTTGGCTGATTTGAGTAAAAGGCATGAGTCCGCTCACTAGAGGGCGGAGAAATGATACATATATGTATGTACTTCATACCTTCAATACACATTCGTTTAGTTTAACCTTTACACAGGTCTCGGCTTTAAAAAAAAACTGCAATAACAGAAGCGTCGTCACAGTACGTGAACATTTCCCCTCCACATCAATTTTTTGGATAGTCCAGAGTCCATTTGCTTTCCTTATGATGTCGCATCGTCACGGCGAGAATAATGAAACAAAAAGATGGACACATGTCACAATCTTTCGTTTAATTTCTCTGTTCAAAATAATATTCCTCAACAAAGACCACAGACCATTCCACAGTATTCTTTTTTCTGTTGAGTGTTGTAGAAAGTGATGTCGCAAGTGTACATCCAATGGGTACAGATGAAACGTTCTTTGTGGTCACATCCTTCTCTTTCGCTAATGGAAAATTCCTCGAGGGAGATGTTGGCGTCACTCACCTGATATTGGCATTACGTCCGCATGTAGTTTGACCTGAAATGCGCGCAGATAGACTGGAAGAACTACTTCTTGAAACAATGAAGCGGATACATTACTTGAACTTCACAAGAATATTTGTGCCTCAAACACATGTCAGTAAGCCGCCAAAATCCCCTTGGATTCCCTTATGTTATTTTCCGAAATAGGGGCGATACGACTCCCAAAGATTGAATTGTGTTCTCGCTTACTTTCCAAGTGTCTTCGTCCAGCAACTGCTGCTCAGTATGGTTTCACTTTGAGCGCTCATTTTCTTTTTTTTCATTTTTTTTTGACTGGTAACCCTCCACTGCCCTGTGCGTCATCCAAAAACAGTAGCGGTTATGTTTCTCATCTCACCGATATACGCATTTGCTCATATGCTGGGAAAAATTGCAGTGTATGAAGACGCGATCCTATAATTTTAGCTTCTTTTCTAGTCTGAAATTTCCAAGATTCCGCACGTGTTCTAGGTTCGTGTTTCTTCTGCAGATTAACTGCGGAAATAATGATTTCTTAAAAGCCGATACTTTGGAATTGAATAGGCTTTCTGCTTTGCATAACAGCGAACAGGTAGAACCAATAGGCTGAAATGTTGACGGCAAAGAACCATGCTCCTGACATTCGGGCGTTTGGAGCGCAGCCCCACAGCCTCCCTCACCGCATGACACTTGCAGGACAAACGTAGAAATGGACGGAGTGAATGCGCCTATTCCGCAGTTAGTCACGCGTATCGTTTCGCTTGACCTGCTGTGATCCCGCCACGAGGATGCCAGGATCAGAGCAAGTCATCCTCTATTACAATCGATGGCTACGAGAACAATTCAAAAATAAGCTCCTCGGACGTGCATGCGCTTCCATATCCAGGGCTTGGCGAGTCGAACGGTCTTGGCGGGACGTATTTTCCCGTCCGCGCCCCAACGGCACGCGACCGCATCTCGTCTGGCCAGTCTTTACACTGGGCCACGGTTTCAACAGGGTCTCGGTCGGCCAGATAAGTCTTGCAAGGCTCGTCTAGTCTTCGCCACAATGGAAACAAAAGTAAGTTTTCAGAGTCATCTGCCGGTTTATGTACACCTCGCAGGGGGTGGATCGCTACGTGGCAGTGGATAAAAAATAAGATGCAGGAACACCTGCATATGTACTGTTCAGCAAGTTTTGCTGCTCCGTTCCCATCTTCAGCAACTATTTCTGCTCCACCCACCTACTTGCTATAAGCCTGCATCGGCTAGAAGGGGTGGTTCACCGGCGCCCTAAACGCCCGGATGTCTCAGCGAGAAATATTTAGAGGCTATCGCGACTCTAAAAAGGTTTTTCAAGGTTAAGAATTGTTGACAATCCTAGACAAACATTCGGAACTTCCGTGGAGCCTGGTTTACTATTAGAGCCCGATTTTCGGAACTTTCACGGGAATATGAGGCACTCGTCTATTTTTTTGGAAGTTCCGCGCAAGTTCCGCGAAAGTTCTGAATGGAGACACAGAGGAAAAAGTAGCTTCGGAACTTCTGCGGAGCTTCGAGACAGATAGAATGAACCAAGAAACTATCATATCAAATGACATGTTTTCTTCCAAATTTTATAGTGGTAAGCTCTTGCCTGACTTCAGCTAGCCATATAAGAAGCCGTGCTAAAATAAAATTTTTCGCTATTTTCTCCTTTGAAATTTACTTCGGAATGATCCAGTAGTGACATACGTAATGTCGAAATCCGTGTAAAACTAGTGTTAGATGAATGTACCTCTGGGATTACTCCCATAAATACGAAAATTTGACAGATTTTCACCAAAGAGGAATTTTTCCACCTTATCATTGAAGTTGAAAGCTGATGCGGATACAAAGCATAGTCAGAGGGCAAACCTGCTTGAGGCTCATCGTCAGAAAACGGAACCACAGGTATAGAAACTAGTGCTATGTGGTGGGACGACATTTGATGGGATTCATGATCCTACGATTTTTGGTATGAGGCGCGTGGAGGTGTTCATCCATCCATGTTAGTCGGTTTTACCTTAATACTCGAGTGGTTGGCTCGAAAAAGCGCAAATTACGTCACTCTTGTTTAATTTCGGAACTTCCGACGGGTAACCCGTGAAGGTTCCGAACATGCTCCGCGGAAGATCCGAAAGTTTGCTTGGGATTCTGATCTTCGTTATGGGATCCAGCACTGAAGCACTCTGGTCTGGGATTCCTAAACGCATAATGGAGTGGTTTAGGATGCATGAACGCACAATGGAGCGAAATCAGGTAGGCATATCATTGTTCATGTCTTCTCTCCTCACATGGTGAGAGGACAAGACTCTCACCATGTGAGGGAACAAAAGACCTCAATTTGTGCTCTTTTTTTGTTACAGGCATAAATCGTGTCCATTGCAGCTAGGAGCCAAGAAATACCCAAAAATTCACAACCGTGCCTTGTCAACTTCCCATTTTTCGCATGATTTTCCACTAGGGTTACCCAGTTTTCCCAGTTGCTCTGAAACACCTTCTCTGCATTTAGTCATGAGTAACTTAAAGGCAGCAAGAGTCGAAATCCTCGACCCGGAGCTGAGGTGCGAGTCATAAAGTAGGCGCCTTACTATCACAAATGTGAAACGAACACACACCGTAACGACTTACCTGTAGGAAACCGGGAATCGCTTTCGCGTGCACGCCAGGTCGGCTAGTGCTTCAGAGGGCCCGACGCGCCAGCTAACGCACTTAAGCACAGGCACTTGTGCCTTGGCGCGGCGTTGCCATGTAAAAAAATCAACAAAATCAATCGAGATTTCTACGGATTTTTGCAGGTCAGTGAAGTCTTTGTTTGCTTTACTTTCCAGATTACTGCCGCAGCTCTCATGTATAGTCAAGGGATGGAGGATAGAGCCCAGATTACTTTTGAAAATCATTAGTTCTCAGTAGAATTGCTAGATTAATTTGATTTTTACTCGCATGACAGATTCACTCTGCTTTGACTTATTGATTTCTTGTTTGAAGATTAACTTGACGCTTTTTACCGCTGTGCGACGTTCTTATGCGTTTTAACTGCATGCATTTACTTTCTCATTTGCGCTTTCCCCAAATTTCGGCAGCATGCCCTGGCATATCACTTCGTGATGTGGAAGGGCTGCCCATGACTGACAGATTTTGTGATCTATGTGGTAGTTAAAGGATTAGCCTGGGTATGCAAGGGGCCGCCGGAATACTCGTCCGCGCATTCAACACGCGGAGAAGGACAACTCGTTTCTCGGCTTTTTCGAGTGTTTCACGCCATTTCATGGTCGAATAGGAGTTCCACACCCCCGAA